>JADDOH010011933.1:0-30447 GCA_016648135.1 Agrypnia vestita
CCAATTGAAGCTCCTCTAATGTGGTAGCCGTCTGTTGTGCAGTGTGTGGTCTAGCGTTATCATGAAGCAGCAGGGGCCTAGAGCGATTAACCAGCCTCGGTTGTTTAGCAGCTAGCTTTTCCATCATGGTTTGCAGTTGCTGACAATAGACATCTGCCGTAATCGTCTGGCCAGATTTAAGAAAGCTGTAGTGAACGACACCAGCACTAGTCCACCAAACGCTCACAAGTAACTTTTTTGGAGTCAATTTTCGCTTGGGCATGGTTTGGCTGGTTCGGCAGGGTTCAGCCATTGCGATGAGCGCTTCCGATTATCGTACAGGATCCACTTTTCATCACAGGTAATGATTCGATTTAAAATCCCTTCATTATTGTGCCGGTTGAGTAATGCAACGCAGCAGTCAACGCGAGTTTGTTGATTTGCTTCACTCAATTCGTGAGGTACCCACCTTTCAAGCTTTTTCACCTTACCAATTTGCTTCAAGTGGATTAAAACAGTTTTATCACTACCACCGCAGCCTGCAGCTAACTCGGATGTGGTTTGCGATGGATCCGCTTCCACAATAGCCTTCAATTCTTCATTATCAACTTTGGTCTCCGGCCGTCCACGGGGCTTGTTATGCAGGTCGAAATTTCCAGAACGAAAACGTTGGAACCAAAAACGCACTGTGTTTTCTTTTGCGGCACCGTCGCCATACACATCATTAATCCTTCGAGCCGTTTCTGCAGCACTGGTGCCACGGTGGAACTCGTACTCGTAAATAACGCGATATTTCAAGTTTTTCATTTTGTAAACTGAGTGACGCAAAGAAAAAAACAATTGAGGAAAAAACAAGTGAATTATAATTTTCAAAACACAAATACATGAGTAAATAGCTGTATAAATTTGGATTTGGAATTCCTAACCAAAGAGAAGATATTTGAGATCAAATTTGCCAGTACGGAAAAACGCCAATTTCATATGTAAGGACCTAATATATTGAAAAGAAACCGAAATAAGAAATATATCTCGTAATATTCCTATCACAATAATTCATATTTCATAATTTTCTGCCAGGTAAATATTTGATTTAGATTTTTTTTCCAAATGCCTTTTCCCTGCTAGGAACTTTATCCTATTTTAAAAGCACAACCGATTAGCTTATTTCGAAAATATTAAAAATATTGATGCAACACGCATTCCGTCTTGACATTTCTATTTTTTTTAAAAAGGGAGTTAAATCATCTTGGGAGAGCAAAATTCATCTACACCTACATTTGTTTGAGACAGGAAAGAAGTTCATGTATTTTGTATAAATCCTCTGGTACAAGACACTTTTTTTAATTTTTGAAAATTTCCAAACCGAGTCATTTCGATTAAAAAATTCTTGCAATAAATAGCGAATTATTAACTTTATACTTTTACACATTATAGTTTTTATGAATATTTTGACCTTATCGAAATTGTTTCAAAATTGACAAGCTCGTAGTATCATTTTAAACAAGTCGCACATATTAGAGCCAGCCATAGAACCAGATCGTGTACCAACATTTTTTCGTTAGTTCATGTCTATATTTTGGTGATCTGTAATCGATACAGAAAAAATAAATTACTTCATCGAATGTTTGAATGAGGAAATCGTAGAGGATGACCATAGAGAATATATTATGTCGGGTATAAAAGCAAAGCAGCAATATCCAAAAAAAAATTGAATGGAGTGATCGAGGATTGTTAATTTATAATGTAGGTACTGAATTCGAGATTTTGTAGCAAACATAGCTTATAAATGTATAAGAAACATGATTTTGAAAAGGATCGATACATAAAATTTAAAATTAAGTACATTTTAAATTAGTGATTCTCAGTGATTGCATTCAAAGTATTTTTTAAATTTTTTGGATATTGCTGCCTTTGGTTTTATAATATATATATAGAATATAAACTTTTTTATATTATTTTTAGGCTTTTTAGGTATATGGATTATACTAGTGTAACCCTTAGGCCCGAATACAGAAACAATATTTAGCGATTTAAAAGATTAGGTACGCTTTAAATGTTGCCGACAAGCTGTACAAGGCTCGGCACGATCAATAACAATAGAAAATATCTATAAATTAAATAATAAAAGCAAAATTTACAGTACAAAATAACACTTTTAAAGCGTATCTTATCCTTTAAATCATATAAGTATTTATATTAAAGAAAACACATTATTAATGTGAAGTTGCAATTTCAGAATGGAGTTCTGTGAATTTTAAACAAATTATTATTATCAATTAGAAAAGACATACAGAAAATCAAATTAATGAAATTTTTTTTTACTACCGCGATTCGAACCAACGGACTTCCATTCTTTCCGGGGATGGCAAGTTATCCAATTTCACCACGGCAGTATTTATTTTTATAAAAAGCGGATTGCTTTAAGAATGGAATAAAAATGTTAATCAATTAAAAAGAAATTACAAATAAGGTCGAAATTTTTTCGTTAACCAGACTGCCGTGGCGAAATTGAATAACTCGCCATCCCCGGATAGAATGGAGGTCCGTTGGTTCGAATCCCGGTAGCAGTTAAAATATTTTTTCGTTAAATTGATTTTTCTGTATGCCTTTTCTAATTGATTAATAAAAATTCTTTTTAGTATAGACTCTGTAATCGAGTCTCAGGTGCGCGTCTGTTCCCGGTCACCCGGTGATATTATAATGTCACCCATGGCCGGTGTTATCTGTTCAAACAAACCGGCTCCGATTCCGACACGGTACACCGAAAATTCATTTGCGGCCACCGACATCTCGTCTCTTTTTTTAATATATATTTTTTTGTTATGAATTATTAAAATGCCGGCCCGAGTCGGGCGCGGAGCCCGCATTAATAATATCGTTTCGAGTGAAGCCGCGGACCAGGGGGCGACACTCGCTCTCGAGACGAAACTCTTTAAACGAGAAATTAATTAAAAAGTTTCTTCAGACCGGTGGTGCTAGCGGCGGACGGTGTCATGTCATTTTTGTTTGCATTCGTAAATTAATTAATGAGAGGGACAGATAGCATGGACGAGTGAATGAGTATAAAAAGGGATGCGCTATATTGGTAAATTCTCTTTGAAATCAGTCAGTACGTCAGTAATCAGTAACAACTTGTGAACCTGCTTAGCTTCTCAAGTTGATACTGACGTACTGACTCCTTAGCTAATTATATTCAAATGGAACATCGAGTCCTACAAGATTCTCCTCATACAGTGTGAAGGATGCAAATAGGTAAATTCTTTTTTTGGTCATCTTCTTTTCTCTTTAATTATGCTCTTGAAAGAGCAGTCGTCGTTGTTTGATCATGTCAGGTCTTTTGCGGACGCCTATAGTTCCTGATACCTTTAACACTAGCTTCATATATTTTCTTTACCATCTTTTGGTCGCTCATATGTTTGACATGACCGAGCCATCTCAGAGATCCTTTCATTACTGTATCAACTACGCAGCAGCCAGAATTACATTTACTTCTAAATTGTTCATTCCTCTTTCCATGGAAATTGCTCGTATTTTGTATAACACCAGGTAGTTACTAATTAAAAACATTCCTTAATATTGTCACGAGACGGTAGAAGCAGATAATTAAGGATTTCAAGCACGTAATCAAGGATTTTACAGCTTTTAAAAGTAAATCAGAAATTTCTACAACGATCTGGAATAACCCAATACATCTTCAACCATCGCCATACGATATTATTATATTTAACAGCGTGACGTGGAAGGCCGCAGATAAAAGCAGCGGCAACTTAGGCGTTGCTAGCGCGTGTGTACCAGCGACAGTAAATCAAGAAAGTACTTACTGACGTGTGAGAAGTATTCCATAGTAATCAGAGCGATACAAGCTAGTTAATTAGAATTTCTAGATACGCGTAGAATATTATTAATTGCGAAATATTGTAAACTAAACAAACAGATTAAATTCGTGTCCAGTGACTTTGCATCAAGTTCATTTTTAGTACAAAATAATTGAATGTACATTTCTTTCAATTTATCCCATGCACACGTGTTCTGTGTTGTTGAATATTCTTATACATTTTGTAGGTGGGTAGACGTTAAGTACCGAGGTAGGTACTCGTTTGAGAGGTGGTTGAGTACCTATTCAGCGGTTGTGGGTTTTTGAGTTACTGCCAAGTGAGGTGCTTCACGCTTGAGATGCAATTTTATCGCTTTGAGCGATCTGGTATTGATTGCATCTTTGTACTCCACCTCCTTTTTGAGAAGCTGGGTGAATTGTTGTAACTGCTTGTTACAGGACCAGTATCGGAAGATTTTTTGAACAATAGGTTGAAAAGGTTTTGCAGTCGAAGGTGTTGCCCTATATTGAATTTTAATCATTTATAAATTATCTCGCAGCCTCGTGCGCTTTTAGATGCATCAGATAATTGCGTGTATGGAAAAATAATATGATGAAAAAGCTATGCGACAGATATATATTTTTATTATTTTTATTTATTAATAATAAACTCCCTAGTGGACTTTTACAGTACAAGAAAATTAAAAGGATTTTTATATACCTAACATAAAACACGTTTTACAGTAAATAATTAAAAATAATAATATAAATAGAACATATTTAAGATAAATGAACAATATAAAATCTAACAATATAAAATAAATGAACAACATATATTTTATAAACGATGATTAGTACACAAGCAAACAGTAATAATTAGATAATTAAACCATTATAGCAGATAAATGAGATAAGAAGATAAAATAAACTAAAAAACAAATATAAAAGATAAAATCAAAACGTATTTAAAATGGAAATGAACAATAATTAGGGTACTTTAAAATAAATAAATATATATATGTAATTCATAGGGAACAAAATATAAGTAAAAATTTAGTCCATTAAATTGTAATTAATTCCGTTAATTTTTTAAAATTAACGGAATTAATTACATTTTAAAAAATATCTATTTAAATATCTATTTAAAATAAAATAGAGATGTGAACACGGAATACGTGTCACATCAATATTCTTACTATTTTCAAACTAAGCTAAACGCTTGTGCTATGAAAATAGGACTAACTTGCTAATCTGGAGTGAGGTTCGAACCCGCGATCTTTGGTAATATTGTCGCTGTATATAATAATTAATCCTATGTGACGTTTTGGTACATTCTGAGATAAACGAATAAAACTGCTTTAAAAAATAATTGCATAGACTAGATTTATAAAAAACATTTTAAATAGTTACTAGGCAGACTTTCCAGATGAACGGCAATGTTTTTTTAGTATATCTCCATTATTCATATGAAAAATTGACAAATTGATTCGTTCATCTCAGAATGCATTAAACGGCTCATAGGATTTATTATAGGTATATCTCATAATATTCCTATCACAATCGCACATCGCAAATCAAAGTTTTTACTTTGAGAGATACCTGTACCTGAAAATATACAAATCTTCTTATTTAGGTAAGCACGACGAACACCGAATACCGACGTTTATCTACGTCTCGTTTATTTTATTTTCGTCTATTAAGTGTTAGGATAAAGATCTGACATCCCAATATTGCTCTCTTCAGAATAGCACAGAATATTTTGGTAACAGAATTTCGACACTAGATACGTTTTAAAAATATTTTACAACACGCAGCTTTCAGACACACCTCACATTTCTAGGCGATGCAAATCAATTGTGAGCTATCGAATTTCCATTCAACGCACGACTGTAAATATTATTGGACCATTCCTCCCGCCATTGTGACCCATCAGCAACCACAATGCTTCTTTGTCGCCGGAACAGTGCTGGGAGGAGGGTGTATTAGGGATATCGTGCGACAATTTGTGTCACATTTCAAAAACGTATTATTGCCCAGACGGCGTGACATTTCAATAAACACCACCCCGATATTAAATCGCTGGGGATGGCGAAGACGCGTTTGTAGATTCGCGCGCGTCATGAGGTAGATTCGTAGATTCTCATGGGAGAGGGAGATCAACCCTCCCGTTCCGGAGCGGGGTACGACTCTACCCCAAAAATATTATTTTTAAAACGTTTTAAAAACTAGTTGAAATCCATAAAAAATCAAGGCACTTAGGAATGAGTATTTATTTATTTATATAAAAAAGAAAAGAAAAACTTTTTTCGTTAAAAAATTTTACTATAAAGAAGTTACGGAGGTTCGAGTAATTTAAATTCACAATATATTCGTTGATTTTAAAAAATAAATCGAGGTTGTAAGTAATTTCCCATCTTTCTTCATGGGTTGTGACTACTCTAAAATAAAAATGGTGCAAAAAGAAATTACGTCTTGATGAGTAATACTAGAAAGAAGAAAGATGACAGAAGTAAATTGACCAAATAATAAAGATTGCAGTCGTTTCCTCTTAGCGCAAACTGTCAGTTATCACAGAACAGTACACAAGAATAGATACGGACAAGGATTAGAGAGAAAGAGGGAGAGAGAGAGAGCGAGAGTATCTCGACAGAAAATGAAACAGGAAGAATTAATACATGAGCAATATTTACAACATTTGCAGGTATTTAAAATAAGGCGCAATCCCCAAAATAATAATAATTTCGAATGTCCGTCCGTAACTTCTTATCCAAAAACTAATCTCATTCCGTTTTCAAAATTATATTGATACGGATCAATGTAGGAGTGGAAAATTAATTACAGAATAATAAGGCATTTATTTTACAATATATATTACAATGATATCTCAGGGCAAGAGGGACCGTTGTTCCTTTTATACTTCCGCGATGCGTTGGGGCAGTGTGCATCGGCCAGCCGGCAGTATATGTATATACTTCGACTGATTTGGTGTTATTTGTTATGAATTCCAACCGCATCAGTATAATTTCAAAAATGATATTAAAAAAAAAAATTGACTTGCTTTTTTAAAAAAATACTCTGAATTAGATTCTTTTTCATATTGCTGTTTAATATAAATTAAAACTAATAAGTGCACCCATGTAATACATGTCATTTGTATTAATCATAAATTAAAATCTATAATTCTCTATTTAACAATGTCCATCACTAACCTTATCAAGACGCTACGCTGATCAAGATAGCGCTGTTCGTACAGCCTCAACTGGCGGCCGAAATATATATATATAAATATAATAAATTTATGTCATTTTTGACAGGTTGTAGCTAGTACATGTCTAATTACACAACTTGTCAATTGTTATCTCCTATAAGCTTCACCATCACCTCCCTCATAACACCTGTGTTCTGCGAGATCGTTATTTAAAGGCATGTATACCTTTACATTATTACCCCAATTAGGGCGGATATCTTGTGTTGTTAAGAAAACGAACGATTAAATATGTACATTTTTAATATTCATGTGTAAGTTGTGCACTTAAAATAAATTAATAAATGTATAAGAATTTCAAAATTATTAACTTAACTAACCATCAAAAATCCGGCGGGATTTTTGAGTGTTTTTTGTTCTGTCTTGTCCACATCTTCTCATCCATACTCATCGTGTGATTATTATATTTATTTTTGTATTTATATTTCCTAATTAAGTTAATAATATAATTAATCATTAACTAATATTAACCAACCATGCATATATTCAATTTTATATAATGACTCTTTTTTATTTTTTATCATTAAGTCAGCGATAATTCTTCTATTAGATAAAGTCGGTAAATGAAAGTGAATTAGTCTGTCTCGGTATGATTCCAATTGATTGCTTATCGTCTGATTAGCTGATGCATAATTAATGCATCATCTATGCTTGGTTTCGTCATCCGTGTTTGTAAACAGTTTAATGATCTTACTTAGCACTTTCAAGAAGACACATATATTCGTAGTATTTTGGAATATGCTTCTCAGGTATGGAAGCCAAGCTACACGGTACACAAGAACAGAATTGAAAGCGTCCAATACAGATTCTAAAAGTACCTTACTGTTGCCGGCAAACTTCATGAAATTCTTTGGCTAAGTGGGGGAATGCGCAGAAGACGAAATTTGGGTCTCGTTGGTAGAAAGGTAGATGCGCAAACGTCCCCCCACTACGCCGCAGAATTTCAAGATGTTTGCCGGCTACTGTAACTTTCGCTCTTTTCGATCTCATGTTAGCATTGAAGATGGTGAAAAGTTCTTTAACATATAGCTATTAACTTGCCGTAAAAATATAGTGAGCTCTGTAATGTTATTTAAAATCACATACAACTTGGTTGACGCTCCTGATCTTCTTCAACGTCTATCATTTCATATCCCAAATTAAAACAGCAGACAGTCACCTACTTGTCATCTACATCTTTGCAAAACTCTCAACGAAACTCATTTATCTACAGATCCACAAATCATTTAACTCAAAGTAAATACAACCACTATTTTTTTTTAACTTGACTATTCGGGTCATAAAATGAAAATTAATTTCACAACCGCCCCCAAACCAATTTACTCAATTTATGTTCCCTCATACTCCCATCCTTAGTTCCTTTATCCTAATCCTACATCCCATTCTGACCTTCCCACCTCTTCTGAACATAATTTGTAATTATAATTTTTCTCATATTGTCACACTCTGTCAATATCATTAATGATCATCGGTGGAGGTTCATAATCGGCAAATTTATTTAAAAAATTCCTTTTCCATAAACTAATATTCGAGTAATTTTTCTTTTGATGGATTCTAACATAACACCTTACACATACATATGAGTAAGTATCTTGTATGTCAGTCGTATCTCCGTTGGATACATGTAGAAAATGCACCCAGTGCTTTTCAATTAAAATTTCATTCCAAACCTTTTGAAAGAGCCGCGTCTCCGCCGCCGTACAATAAACTTTTACAAAGTAAAAACGTTCCCGTACAGGCCTACCCAAACAAACACGACCCAACTGGGTATGTACTATTAATACTGAAAAAAAAAATGCCTTTGTTGTTTTCAAAACCGAAAATTGCGAATGTTTTCACACAAAGGGCGTTCCCTTTACGGTGACAAAATGGGCTCGGAGGTACCGAGGCGAAAAGGCTTTGTTGGGCGGACCGAAAAAAAATTGAGAAAAAATTACAAAGGTGTCGTACGGTGTCCCGCAAGGATCTGAACTCGGCCCCGACATGTGTGACGATACCTTTATAAATGGGCAATTATCACTTTTGAAATGTGTATTTAAAAGTAAATATATCAATGTTATTTGTATCTCCAATTTGACAGCTTTCATCATTTGTCAAAAGGACGACTTCCGATTTTTCTTTTTGTTAAAAATTTTAAACATCATATTTTTCAGCTCATAATTTATAATTATGGATTTATTGTATACGAAGATGCATCGGTCGTCATCGAAGTAATCAACGTTGCTTAGTAAAAGTTAATTATTTGTTTGAATTAGTAATTGTCTTACCACAAAGATACATAATTTCTAACGAAATAGCGTTTTCATGCCTTAATCTTAATTAGAATTAGAATAAAATATTATTTTTTGTAGTTGAGCCCTCGTTTTTCATATATAGTTTTATAAATTGTGTTTCTGTACAATTTTATTTGGATTCCATCTAGTTGAACATCCTTTTAAAATACCAATATTTTGTAAATTTAATATATGTACCTACATTACTGAATATTTTTTCATTACAGCTTATTCATTGAGTCTGTAGAGAATTCTCCAAAAATTGTCGGCGATCTCCTTTGCCAAACACATTACTTGACAATGGTTTGTGTGTAACTGTTAATGGAGATGTCAGCAAAAAAAATGCTTAGAAATATTAGCCAGGCGAATGAACGTACTTCCTGTTTTAATCTACCTGTAGGTTTTCCAGTGAACATCATATTGATATGTTTCATAATTTATTGGTAATAATCGATGGACGGTTGAGTTTTGAGTTAATTAAAAATTCTTTTATTTATTTTAACCTTTTGATTTAAGATTAGATACTGGCTGCAGTTAGCTTGAATCTTAACCATGACAAGTTAACCTTAATTAAACGTGGTAACAATTGACGGACTCACAATGACAACAAAAGATTTTGCATTATTATGTTTATTTTTTTAACACAAAAAGATGCAATTATGATGCAGTACTCTATAGTTTCAATGAAGTTATATTTAGTAGAGCAAAAAAGGTGTAGAAAGAGAGGAAAAAAAGATTAAGAATATTATATTCTTCTTTTCTAACCATTCTACCATTCTAGTTTCGTTCACTTTGATACATATTCTCATCAAACATAATAATTCCGTTTTCTTCGTATAATGTCCGTAATTTTGTTCGAATTTACGACCAAAAAAATAAATTAAATGGCCGGAGATGGGGCTTGAACAGCCAACCTGAACCGGCCGCTGAACGCATGTTGCTACCGCCGCCTCTCCGTGGACCGTCAAATAGATACTATAAATATATGCTACGGGTTAGCAAAGTCGCGAACCAATGTTCCGTCATTTTCACGGGTTGCAGCTAGTGCCTACAAATTAATTGAATTTTATTTTTTATTTAATTTTTTAATTTATTAGGTCATTTAAAATAATAATTAATTGAAGAAGAATTATTCAAGCTTTTGACATTACCGTCCTCTTGGTATATAGACAATATCTTGCCTTTGTATTTCTTTTGCTTCTAATACGTGCATCGTAAATTTTTCTTATGTAAACTACTACACGCTAAACCACCTCAGATTCTTTTTTTTAGTTTTTTTTGTACCAGAAATTTATTTTATTAGATGGAAAAACAAATAAAATCTAAAAGAAAATCATTCAAGTGTTACTTAACATCCACATACATGTTCCCATACAATTCTCATTATTGAGAATATATATATAATTCGCCCACAAATCAAACATTTTCTTTCTACAAAAATAAATATTTGAAATAAATTATTATTTATATTATACATATTAATTATATATTCGAATAACAAAAATATGCACAAAAAAATTAGCGGTACTTCTAGTTTCGTTAAATTGTGTATATTAGAATTAAACATATGCAGTGCTGTAACGTAACTTATATATCTTTATATCAATGTCCATTAATGTTAAGACACATCATATATTAAGTTGTAGATTGGTAATAGAAACGTAAGAGAACATGATTGTATATACATTGATAATAGATTAGATTAGATATACAAAGAAGAAACCGAAATGATTGTATGTATGTTCATGATGGAACATCTATTAACATATCAATCATGTTATATTTCGATTAATTGGCAGAAATCCGGCTCGAAGGACCGACAATAAAAAAATCACGGCGACTGCAAAGATTTTTTGAAAATCTCAAAGCATCATTCACGTGAATCCCTTACAATGCCCTTTCTGAAGGTCCGCACAATCCTTTCTGAAGGCTCTGCCCTTTCGTCCCGGTCCATCTTTTTTATTGTGGGGGTGATCTCAGAATGGAAGAGGCCCGTGGGTACCGGGATATTTGCTCAGGCCCCCGGGGATTATTTTCGCACAATAACGTCTGCAGTTTTCAGCTGCGCAATCAAAACTATAATATAAAATATATTTTATAAGGAAGAAACGGTTTTTTTGTTGTTGTTTTTGCAACGTTTGATACAACTAGGATATATTTTGTTTACTAAAATACTACAAATTATCTTTTATTAAAATAATTAGTCAGACGTGCATTTACACCTCTGACTAATTATTATTTATTGTGATTACGAATGCAACCTTATTACACTTTTCAAACTAAGGCAGCTAGACCTCTTTCCATTTCAGAAAGGCAATCAAATTAGTGTGTGTAAGCCGTGCGTACGACGCTCATTGTTTCGTTGTGTTGGTGTTTACGTGTATAAACATTAACACAACGAAACAGTGTGTGTTGTAAGCAAGACTTACATAAACTAATTCGATTGTCTTTCTTAAATGGAAAGAGGTCTACCTAGTGTCAGTCTGTATTCGTGAATGTGTCTTAGTGATACTGTTTTTTGAGGAGCAAAAAATTACTTAATTTTACTGCTATCTTAAAACACAGAAGAGTTAAATAGCATTATAAATGTTTAAATTACCATTACTTTTCAGAATCTTCCAATTATTTCATGGAAAATCATCATATTTTTGATAAAAAAATGTATTCGTTTATTTTACATATAAATAAATAGTGTTCATCTGAAATTCGATAATTTGGTATCGTTAAAATAAGTAAAGCATGTAAAAATAACTATAATATGCAAACATAATTTCATATTCACTAAACCTAACCTAAATTTTAGTTCTATATTTTCATTTCCGAAACAGATTGAAAAAAATAAGTAATCGCAATGTTTTGCAGTAAATATTAAAAATAATGTTTGATCATTTTTCAGTAATAAATTTCTTTATTATACCTACATACTTCTGAATCATATTACAAATAATTTGCCTTACCTGTATATACATCTATACATCCACCTCCGACATTTCTTTACATCTATCTTACACGCTCCATAAATCTTTTTCCTTGCATCAATTCATTCCGCACCGATCAAACCGAAAATTCGCACAAAAATACTTACAATTTGTTACAATTTCTTCCGAACCAAAAATTTAGCCTGTCGCGGTGATGGCTTGTACAAACGATGTTTATTTTCGCATCATCTTGTATTGTCAGTGCGTGTCTATTTACAATTGGGACATACTCGTATTGTCATCCCCGCTGACACAGGCTCCCTTTTATGACAACAATGATCCATCGCTAAATAAACACACCAAGCGTATACACGTGTGTTTTCTGTAAAATATTTATATTTTCTCAGAGATTCTTGAGAAAAATCTTTTTTTTTTTAAATTTCTAAAATTTCAAAGAATGAAAATTCTTTATGGTTTGACATAATAATAATAAACATTAAGATATATTATTAGTTTTTGAGATATTTCTCTTTATATATATAACATACACAATGTCTACAATGTTACCAGCACAGTATAAACTATAATTAGTAAAAATATCCTTTGTTTTCACCACTATATATTGAAAATACCAACATGTTTCAGGGCCAATGGCCCCTACGTCAGGATACAATATAAATAACAAATAAAAAATTGAAGCATAGACACTAAAAACATAAAAAATAATGTGCGGGAAATGAATAAATAACAAGTAATATCGTGAAAACAAATTTAAAAGTTGGACTGTCTGACCGAAGTCTGATTTGAAAGAAAAATAATCTTTTAATAGACTATACGATTTAATTAATTCGAATTCTTTAGTATGAGGTATAATTTTTTTTGTGAATATTTTTATACTGATGATAGTGGAAATTTCTTAGTACGCATGTAAAATTTAATTAAAATAATCGATGTTTTAATGGTTTTATGGATACTGCAATATAGGAAACAGAACATTTAATTTATGTCTTTTTTAAAACGACATATTTAACAACTTGTCGAAAAATATTAATGTCTGAATAGCACCACTTCTTTCTCAAACTTTAAACAATCAATTTGTAAATAAAATATATGGTCTTTATATGAAAATATGGAGATTAAGTGCATCAAAGATAACTCTATTGCATGAAAACTAAAATAGTGTTTCGGGGTTATAATTTTTTTGATGTTATAAAAATATATTTGTTCATATTTTTTTAAGGAAATGCTTCAAGAGTAAATGGATCTATCATAAAATTGATTAAAAGCCTGTTTAGCTATAGGTTTTGCAAAATGATTTAATAAGTTTATGTTAAATTTTAGCAAATCGAGAGCAAATACGAAAATCGTGTACTGGGACCTCTTAATTGAGTTCACAGTTGGAAGGGGAGTCTTTGAGCAATAGCATAGTAGCGGATATATTTTCAAAATAATACACGTTCAGGCACAACACAAGCCATACACACACGTGTGGTTATAAATTTACCATGTATTTAATTATAATAACATTATTTCAATGATTCTGGGCTGAACCGCCCACGCAAAACCACAACCGTGTTCATGAACGCACAATAGTGATTCGTTCAATTAACGTACAAGTATTTTCCGAACATCAAAGTGGAGCTAATTCCACACAGTACTGTGAACAACAGGGCGGTCGGATTAATTACCCAACAATGCTATGTTATTAAACAATATTTATTTTATAAAACCACGATACTGTATTTAATTTATTCAGTTTAGAGAAACTAGTTTAATATCAGCATCCAATTAGGGTTTTTTCCAGAAATATTTTACCCCTCCAATTCACGTTTTAATTTAAAACACTCAGATTTTTTAAATTAGGAAAAGTTACCAGTAAATCTTAAATAAACATACCAGAGATAAATTTATAAAGTTTCCACTGAAGATTAATGATTAATTATTAATGATGTTAGCAGTGACAATATGAGATAATTTATAGTTTCAAAATATATTGAGAAGAGGTGTTACGATAGGACGTAGGATTAGGATAAAGGAAAAAAGGGTGGGAAAATACGGGAATATGAATTGAGTGTTTAAAAATAAAAAAGGTGAGGTGTACATTAAACAAACGTACCCTACATTAAATTGAATGAACACTTCAAACAAAATGTATAGAAATTGGAACATAGTTAATGCCCAAAAAATACAAATTAACAAAAAAAGTAATATGAAGTAGAAACAAAATACATAGTAATAGCACAATATAAAAAGATAAATATAATAGAAAGTAGAAAGCAAGTATATAGCAATATTTATTGTTTCAGAGTTAAGTTTGTAAAACTTCATACTCACACGTAGGTATGGATATTTTATATATTTATATTTTAGATTGATAATGCCCCTCATAAGGCGAAACGCGTCTGAGAAAATTAAAAAGATAGAACTTAAACATTGTTTTTATTCCATGTGTACATAGCAATAGCAGAAGCTTAAAAAAGCATAATATAATAGTTGAATTTGAGTTGAATTTTAATACATATGGCGTTTTGTAAATTATCTAGCTAACTAATTAAGGTTTATGCTGCTTTCCAACAAGGCTAGGAAGAGAGGATAAAACGTCACACTCGTCTATTCTGACACACCATTTATAACTCCTACACTTTTACACATTTTTTCATTCGCGCTCTTCGATTGTTGAAGCTTTCAATAGAACCATCTTTCAATATTTGGTTTATCTGATCGTGCAGTTTTAGGTCTTCAGTGGACGCCTCATTTTTTTACCGTCCTTTTCTCGCTTATTCGTTCCATATGGCCAAACCAACCCGAAGATCCTTTATCAGCCAGCATTACGTACAGTCAATTCTATTTTTTTCATTATTTAGTAGGTATATCATGCAAATATTTTCACACATGTGCCTAAGGAAACGCATTTCAACTGCATTCAGTCTACTTTCATTCTTTTTTTGGCTTTCCGGCTTAACTTCCATTCATTAGAGTTGGCACTAGAACTCCATCATATGCAGATAGTCTCAATTGTTGTGTCAGATTCCATAATTACGTACACAGCACCATTTACCTTGTTTCCCATAGTCAGTCTCTCCTTTCGTTATCGTTATCAACCGCCCTCAGTAAACATACTTCACACGTATCCCACTATTATTAAAACAGACTCATATATTTTTAATATTTTTATAAATAGTTCATCGTTGGTTGATGATTTTTCTTTTTAAATTTTTAATTAGAATTTTGCAACAAATTTCATTAAAGTAAATATAGCTTCTGGCATTGTTGTTGTCGCGCATGAAACAAATTTGATCATTTTCGGCACAGCCCGTCAATCCTGCGGGGATGAAATGGACCAAAGTAAACGCGCTATCTCCTGGTACGCTGTATTTTAAAATCCTCCTACCCTCATCCCCCTTGGTCCTTGCTTTTACCACCTTCGGAAGCATCCCCTCCGCTCGCTAATCCGCCAAACCGACACTTTCGCCTACCCGCGGCGTTAATCAAAGTGTAGATAGAACATTAGCATACTAACTCCTTCTTGCCGCCGATAAAGGGCTCCAACACCGTAAGAACGGATAAAATATGTTCCACAATGTCCTCTGCAACATTCTTAAAGGCGTGTATATTGTTGTTAAATATTTTAATTAAAAAGTTCGAAGAAAGTTCGAATCGGAGCGAATTGAAATCAGCCAGTGACAAAGTACCTAAGTAACTTCTTCCGTGCAAAATATTTTCGAGAGTGCTCAGTGCGATAGAAACGGCGAGTTTCACAAAAGATTTGAGAGACGACTAGTGCGAAAAGAAAAGGCTAAAAATGATTTGTATACGGATTTGGATAGCTCAATACGGTATCTTTAGGTGCTGAAAACGTCCAAGCTCTAAGCGATATATTTTTCTTATAAATGCAATGTTTAATTAACGCTTAAACTAAAATACGTGGTTCAAATTTATAAATTCTTGGCAATAAAAAAAATTAAAACATCCATGTGGTATGGATGCATTATGTAACTTTTTAATTCTACTGTTACTATACGATAATAATCTTGTTAAAAAATCTAAGGGGGTCGAACATTTCTACGCCTCAGATAATACTTTTTGACTTTTATTTCATGGTTTATCAAATTCATAGAACATAGAACCAACATAGAAAAAAATAAATACTGTTTTTCGTAGATTTTGATATTTTGTATAAAGAATTTAACCTATAAAATGTATCATATGTTCGTAAATATATATATTTTTTCTTATGATTTACATTAAAAAACACCTCTACAATGAGCCCTTTGCAAAAAATATGCAATAATGAATAATATATCGACGTATTAGGTGTTTGTAGGTTAAAATCTCAGTTCCATGTTTTTTAGGTTGCATGCTTTCTGCAGAACTACGTTCAGTTAAACTTGTGTCTAATGATGTAGAATAGTTATAATGACCTAACATGTTAGCCAACGTCAGTTGAACAGATTTGACACGAGAAAAAGATGACGAGGCGTATCTACACACTGCAAAGTTTGTTATTCAAAATTTTGTAAAATATTCATCAGAATTATGGAAGCCTCCCTTAACTCGACTCTGCGCCGACGCTTAAGGGTAGCAAAATACAGCCGTCCGGGTGGACACCCAGCCACCCACCACCCCCCACCCATCACCACCCGCTGCCCGCGGGCTGCCAGAGTGTTTGGAAGTGGCCGAAGAGAATAACAATTGGGGTGTGAAAGTGAAACACTGTGTTGTTGTTGTTTATGCACTCTCTGCTGTGAGGGGATGATTTTCGCGTGCGTTTGCGAACAGACACCACAAGAACGAGTGTACTATTTCAATTTACTTATGTTTTTTTAAACAAATGCCAATAATAGTTGTTTTATTGAATGTGGCTTACAATATATTTTTACTATTTATACAAAATCTACGATAGGTATCACGCCATTTCTCCGCTGACGTAGGCAGAGAGGAAAGAACCCTATATTCTTCTATCTTGTCATACCACTTTCGCTTCGACTACATTCATACACCTTCTCATGCATGCTCTACGGTTGTTGAGGCCTTTAACAGGGCCATTCTCCTATACTTCTAGTATCTGATCATGTCAGGTTTTTCGCGGACGCCCACTATTCCTGCTGCCTTCAACACTCGCCCCATATACTTTCTTAACCATCCTTTCCTCGCTCATACGTTCTACATGACCAAACCATCTCAGCAATCCTTTCTTTAGTCTATCTACCACACGAAAGCCAGAATTACATTCATTTCTAATTTGTTCACTCTGATACTTTTACCAATCACTTTAGTAGCTACATACATTTTAAGTATTAAATTTAAACACACGTATTAAAAGTGATTATATGTGAATTATCTTCGATTGAAATATCAGTTGGTAATTACGGAAGGCAACATTTTTAAAAATTTCCAAAAAAACATATCTCGGCTGAAAAAAGTGCAACTTAAAATAATAGTAATAATCCAAACAGCTGTGTAAATGTCACGACACCATAGCGCACCGTTTGAGCCTTTTTACTTCTATGCACAAGCGGATTTTCCGCTTTACAATAAAGATATAATATTAATTTAAAAGTTGTTTTTCATAATGTAACAATGAATTTAAAAAATAAAAGTTTAAATAAAGAAAATTTAGAAAAAAAAATACTTAATTTATGATTAGGTACTGATTTTTCCTTAGTTTCCCACGGTAATTCTTCATCATTGCTAGTTTTAAAATCACCCCTAAAACACTCCATTAGTCGCTGTGTTGTCTCATCCACCCCTAACCATCGAGGTTCCATCTTTAGACGAAATTACCCTCGCGAACTAGCCGACCGAAGAGGGATCTGTTTTCGAAAACACCCTCGTAGTTTCGATTCTCGAACCTTGGATAAGCTCTTTGAGTATCAAGGATTGCACTAAAAGATGTAAGTCGATGGACAGGTTCAGGTAAAGTTGACCAGCGAAATGTGACTGATGATTTTAATGTTTGTAGATAAAAAATTACTTACAAAAATTTTAGGACCTTAACTATCGAAGCTTGAAATTTTAGAAAATAATGTCATTTCTTTGGAAGGCATAAAAAAATATTGGAAATTAATTTACTTTAATTTATTACCAAATAAAGTCACTGAATACGAGTTAAATTGTAGTACCGTTCGTAATTTTACAGTCGCTAAATGTCTTTCGAATATTTCATACACTTATTATTGAATTGTTCTTTATGTCGCACTAATTAACGATATTTCTATCGCTTAGACCACTTCTGGTAAATTCCGTTCAATGTTCGCTGGTAGAAACTACTCGCCTCGATATTCTTCCTTTATTCCGCTTGCTAGTATCACTCTGGTCGCACTGCACTGGTCACTTATTAATATCGCGTGTTGAAATATCACGAATCACTGATTACACTGCTTTGCTCGGAAGTATCACGGAGATGTCGCTTTGTTATTGTCACGAACTGAATTATTCACCGCATGTTGCGTGACGCCTTTTATAGGTAAATTACTCCGAAAGGTTTGTTCTAGAGGTAACGAGAAGTCTGTAGAAAGTTCTAGGTTTTTCAATGAACCCTGTTAGGGCGTCATGGAGTGTCGTAGAATCTTCAAGAAAGAGAATGCGGTCACGCCTCACTTTGTGTTGCGTGCATATAATATTGCGGTTGCGGATGACTGACCCTGCTTTGCTTAACGTTGCTTGGTTGTTATCAACATTTAGTAGGTACCCAGTCTCGCTCCTTAGAATGTTAGAATAAACTTGGAATGTTATTACTCTACTTGGGGATTATGGTACCCAAGTTTTGAGAGTGACAATATCAAACACCCTTCCGCCTTACTGTAACACTGGCTCATTTTGTCAGTACCTAATTAATCATACGTGTTTTCAACTAAGTAATATTTTGATTGTATTTAGTTTAATACTTCACTTGTCGATGAGGAATCTTATCAGTCTATCAAACTAGAGTAGTACCTACCTATAATGCACAATAAAATTAAACTTAAGTAGAGGATTGTGTGTAATGCATTTTGAAACTCTTGTAATTGTTTAATATGTCTGGTTTGATGTTTCTGGTTAAGCTCGGTCTAATATAAGGGATATTTTGTAATATACACCAAATATTCTCTTTCTTTATTTTAAGAGACATTGCCATGTTGCTGTTGCTCACTCATAGATTTGTATACCCTGCCAGGTTTTTCGTTTCTGGTTAGCTTCTGCATTTGATGCACTGCAATTACCGGTTCATTATTAATTTTCTCATTCTTCGTTTCTTCTGTCGACTATCGTTCTTTCGACCACTGTGGCTACGATTTATTGACTATTGTGTATAATCAGGTGTTTTGGGAGAAAATGCCCACCCGAACAAAGGCATCTTCTTGTATGGGCACGTGACTTATTATATGAGCGGCAATTTACAATCCGACGGGCACTAACCGAGGCCGACTGCCAGCGACTGACGCTTTATGCGGGCGGGAAACGCAAGCATGCGCATTAATGTCCCCTACACATCTCCACCAAAAGCCTCATGTGATTAATTTGTCTTGGGAAGGACCTGCGAGCTCTGGGCGTGGTTGGCGACAGTTGAAAGAATAAAGGTTCAATATAATAATAATAAAAAGATTCAGTATAAAGTGTATTATTAACAGAGTTCTAGATACCTATGACACAGCCTTTGCAGATCACGATATTTCATATTTAAGTTATGAGCAGTTTACAAAATTCCTTACGTATAAACTCGCGCGATGACATTTTTCTTCCCACACATGTGAACACACACACGAACACATAAAAATGCATACACACACGGACACATAAAAACACACAAATACACACACTCACACAAACTCACTATTTGGCATGTTTGATTTTTCTTATTTTTTTATCGATCCTGGTATAATATTCTTGTATTATGTGTTTTCTTGTAATTGGCCCAAGACCCTGTACATCAATTTTTTTTTCAAGATTTATTAATTATATGGCTGTAAGAAAACCAATAAATGAAAATAAAAAATATTATTAGATTAAATTTATATTTATTTTGTAAAATTCTCCGTTCGCTGTGAATGCTTGTTTTGCTATAGCTAATCTTATAGATGGTACAAATATTATTTTTCTACTTCACTGTCGATCAATTTACCTACAAATCTTCAAGTATTCTGGAACATTGCCTAAAATCTGGAAACATTTATTTAGTTCCTATTTTTGTCCGTACACTCCCCTGTTGTTTTCTTAAACTTCCACTCAGTGATAGGAATTTAATTCACATTTTTCACGCGTCGCCGGCAGGGGTCGCCGAGTCGAGGGGGAGGACAGATAATGGAAAATGTATTTGGGCAGCCCTGCCCAATTTTAATGTCCAAGTTTTCCAATCGCTACTAAAATAATTTTGTCAATTTCACACAGCGATTAAATGTTCCATAAATTGTATCCATTTTCCACCAATTTTAGGATACACTTTTCTTCAGATTTAATCATAATTTTGCATAGTCACTCTTTAGGATCCTGCAAAATACAGGCATGTGTTTTGCAGGATTCTAAAAAGTAAAAACTGTGTGTAAAAGCAATAAAAACAATGCTGATACCGCCTTTTTTCAAAATATATTAATTTGATCTTTCTCTTCAGCAGGCTTACTTTCAATTTCAATTTCTCTTAAAATTGATTTATTATCGTATTTACTAATTATGTTAAAAATCAATTAGGTATTATTTATATAAGCTCTCCTTATTAAGGAAATCCTCTACTAAGTTTTTTTTTAACATTCTTTTAATTATCAAAATATCGAAATAATAATAATAATAATAATAATAATAATAATAATAAATAAGAGGATTGAAGGAATCCTTCAATTTTTATACAGCAGATGGCGCTGTACTCGGTTTTTTGGTTCGTGTCGATGGTAAAAGATTTACGTTTTTTGTAAGTTATTATATACTTCTTTTGGTGCATTGAGGGTAAATTTTTTATTGTAGCGGAAGTTGCGCACGGCTAGTTTCGAAATTTGAATACGGAACCGTTTTAGGCCAAAAATCGATAAAAAATGTAAGTGGGTATAGGTCGACCACAACCAAAAGACCATTCCCTAGCTTTGCCCGGTAAGAAGAAAGCCCGTATTACAAGCCTCAACATGATATTCCAAATAAATAAATATTTTTTAGTTAAAAAAGGTACCTACTTACTAGAAAAACTTCTTTTGTGTTCATTTTTTGCAGCGTAAAAAAACAAATATTTTGCGCACATTCCTTTGAATGCGGTCTAGCTATAGATGTTTGGACTATTTTGAAAAAGCACAGGTTTTGAAAGTTTTATTTGCCTAAATTATTTTAAATATTCGAGGTTACAGTAAGTATGAGTTTTAATTCTTTTCATGAATCTCAATAAAATAATCGATAATGATCATGATTATATATCATCAGTGATTATTATTATATTATCAGTGTAGATTTTTACAACCCAATACTTTGAGCATCATTAGTATATAATTTTTTCATTATTTTATTTTTTAAGTATTACTTCTACCCCGCGTACATGAGTACATTATTTATAAACTATATAGATAGTTCTTCCCTTTCGTCATCTTGATTAAATAATTGTATATTTTTTATGTTACCTAATAATGAGGAATCCTAGTTCACATAAAATGATTAAGCATGGCGGGATCGTAATGAAATCGGTCGAATAATAATTAGTAAAACATAAAAACCAATCAAGGTCTTCATTAATTTCATTTAGGTCTTAATAATCATCAAAAATTATGGCAATATCATATTATTTATGAAAACATTTCAATGAATATATTCACGTATTAATATACACACAGTTTTTTTATTTATTACATATTTCATATTATATATAATACATATATTACATAAAATTATCTTTGCTTTAGTCTACATAAAATGAGTTAATCGCTCGTGCTTATGTAAAGAGTGTTTCACATCATGTATCAATTGTCTTATCCACACATCTTGTGAATGCTGTTATAAACGATAAATTTATCTACATTTCATTAGTCTTAATGGAGAATATGATTGATAAATTTGGTGTTTACATTGTAGAGAATCATAATGATAATGAATCATGCTGAATCGTACGATTCTGATTGATAAAATATTTTAAAAACTCAAGTCGAGATAACATATTAAATATAATTAAATATTTTTAATAATCTATCAATAGAGAAGTTTACCAATTTTTTTGATGAATGGAAATGAAAATTTGATTAAAATTGAACAAAAGTCCGAGCTAAAATGTTCTTTTTCTCTCTTATTTATTGACAGATTTCAACAATTTTTTTCACCAATTTATTAGCTTTGTTTTATATTTTTACAACACTACGAAATCTCTCCATTGTTGTCAAGATTAAGAGATTATTTTTTTAATTGTTCATGGTTTAATTTTCGATGAATGAAACTCATATACACCACAACGTAAAAATGACTTGACCAATATGATTTTCTATACTAAATACAAATACTATGTTCTATTTAACTCCTTTCAAAGAACTGCGTTCAAATCACAAACCATTATTAATTCATCTCTTTTCCGCTAGGGTCGCCGTGAAGCGATTCTGGAAAACGACACAAACAATTACCGCTTCCACCCTGCGTATCTCCAACACCCCTAACCTTTACATGAATACCGTGTCGTAGAAGCCTCTGTGAGTGCAACGATTCCACCAATTAAACATCTACAGCTCTATTTTGTCTATTGCGGTGAAACATTTCTCTATTCGGTTGTTTACTGTTTATTAGAAATAAGTTGAAAAACGATCACTTTAGGCAGGATTTTACTTAGGGCGCTCGAAAAAAATGATATATTGATGAATTTTTTGTGTTTATTAGGTTTAATAATTCCACTCTTGAAATGCATAATTTTTTTCCATTATATATTAATTTTATGCTCTTAACATACAAACACACCATTTGAATACAACCCCTCGATTAGTAGGTGGGTCTACTCTGGTGAGGAAACATCAAAAATGGGCCATCACTAACAATCGATTGAACTAGAATTATTTAAAAAAATGTAATTTTTACTATTTTTTTGGCGAAAAGCAGCGAATAAACATGCAATTTTTTTTTCTTCCTTTTTCTTGCCGCCATTTTATTAGTTTTGCATGTACATTAAAAATTCTTCTTCAATCGGTTGCTAGTGATATATCTACTTATTGAACCTAAAAATTCAACATTTTTTTTGAAAAAGATGGCCCTTTTTTTAAATTTCAACAGCAACGCACACCCACCTACTAATGAAGTCAGATATTCTAATTGGAACGTTTTCCAATTGGAATTCGAAGGTTTTTATTATTTTATTTGACTTGTATTAAAAGGGATACATTTTTCATATTCGATATAAGTTACTGTCGTGATAGTTCTACGTTTTGTAATGAAAAAGTCAGAAATATTCAAGGCAGGAATATAGTCCTGCGAGGTGATTAATGTTTTTCAAATAACCCTGCATATTGCATATGCATAGGAATCCATGGCGGAATGAATGTGCATAGGAATCCATAGCGTTCTCTACTTTTTCTCGGTATACCACTTCTTGCGTGATCTCTCGCTTCGCCCATTAAACCACGGGTCCATTATCCGGCACACGCGCCATGTTTATTTTGATATTAGAGCACTTCGGGCATCTCATCTCGCGAGAGGCCCGATGAAGACATTAACCGGATTAGCTTATTATCTCCCGCGCGCACCGGGCGGCGCTCCATCGTCGCCGCCGCCCCCTATCGGGGCTATTAGCGGGGACACGTGCCCGCCACGTGCGCGGCACCAATCACGCGGCTGCGTGTTCAAACGCTGAGAATCATTGACCGCCTCTGCGAGCAATCGATCATCACGCGATTCGTGCAACATCGGGATCTTTTTGTCTTTGCCGAATTGTCTGAGCGAAGCTAACTAACTATTAACACGAAGATGAGATAAAGAAAATGCAACCACCTCTCGAAAGACCAATTGTATAAAGACAACCAGAAAAATTGCTGATGATTAAATGCTATTACTAAATATCTGATGATTTAGACGTACCGGTAGGTATAAATTGGCGTGCGAGGGAGGGCGTCCCTGTCGCGAAAAAGTTGCCAGGGTGTAAATTTATTACACAATACATAATACACAGTGTCCGGTGACCGGTGTCGGAGTCTTTAATAGAAGTTTGGTCGGGCAACACTAAAGAAAAAAAAAAGTAATGGTGGCCGCTCCATCTGAAGTCGTGTCAAATGGTAATATTGGTCGATTATTTGCTTTTTCAGCTTCGCAAATCTTTAAAACTATATTGGCAATTGTTCTTGCACCACCTACAAGATGTTGCAAGACTGTTTTGGACATAATTCAGTGTATATTGGAAATCAAGATGTCACAGCTCACGCGCAAGAACGAGATTGAACTGAATGACAGGGCGAGGGGTTACCGCCGGTTGCGGGCGGGGCGGGTTTTATTTCTAAAGTCGCCGCACGCCAATTTACGTTGGGCGAGGTACATCTATTTTTTCATTAATTTGTCTCAGGGTCTCAGTAATCAATATAATTTACTAATAACATTCATTTTAAAGTAATTAGTAAATTATATTAGAAAAAAGGTGGAAAGATAAAGATTGATTAGTGAAGAGAAAAAGGTCCTCAATATGCATGAGAACTTTAATTGCAATCGATTCAAAATAACATTCTTTCAGTTATCTAGTCCTAGTATTGAGCCCACGATATACCTATTCATCTGCTGTTTTTTTACTTTTCTTGGGCGAGCAAAGAGCAAAGAGCACTTTTTTTCATAGCTTCTCTTTCATTTTGTATCAAATATTTTGATAGGTGATCAAATCAAAAATGATTTTTTAACCCGTATATTTTAAATATTTCCAAAACGACACTTAATAATTTAATTAATTAATATCTTACGAAACCAACAATGTTTATAATTTAAGACCTAAATAAAATCGTTCACTTTGTGGGCTTTATATAAATATAGACTCGTGTGTGGCATGATTATTTTTCAATAATGTTATGTAAACTTCTTCTTATTTTTAATAGACTTATGTGGTCTGTTCTCCAGAAGATTACGTCTCCTGTGAGGTGGATACCCAGTTAAGTAAACGATTATCTTTTAATTGAATGTTTTGCGGTTGCGTCTAATGTGCATATTCCCCCAGTGAACCCGAATGGATTCTCATTTATTGTAGAATTGACTTTAGTCTCTTTTGACTGCTTATTCTATATTATTATTTATTTGACTGCTTATTCTATACAATATATTATTAATTAAGATTTTTGATATAGATATTAGACAAATAGTATATTACCTTTCACATTGATTATTAAATTAGGTTACACTACCTATATGATTGTAAGTGATTATCCCTCACCACACACAAGAATCGCAATTCTTTTTGGTGAGGTATAACATATAAAAAAAATTGAATTGTAAACATTTTCTAGGTATCATTGTAATAAAATATTATATATATTATCAATTAAATAAATAATAATAAAAACAACATTTAATTCGGTTAAAGAGTTTGCTTAAAATTTATCTATTATAGACATTTTTAAAAAATATATATATTTCTTGCGCGGCCTTTTCAACCCTTTTACATGATTCTAAATTGATATAATAAATTCTCGATTTCATTTATATATTCAAAAAACGCGGTGTAGTTCTGCGAATTGCCTTAAATACGCTGTGTCATGATCTGAAATCTGGAATCCTGAATAAATTTTTGATCTACTTGAGATTACTCATCAACGGTCCTATGGCATGTTGTTTGGATTTCATTATGGATCACCAACCAAGCACAATATCCACTTGTTGTGAAGTAGTCTATTTAGTTCGTTTATTCATCAGAAAAAAAAGTCTGCAGTCTGTAATCATATTTGTCTTAACTTTAGCTGTTCTATCAATCGTATCTTCAAACAGTCCTCTTCTCTTTTCTGTACAATTGCAATCCTCTGCATGTTGCTATGTTTCCTGAACATTTTTTGTCTCATGATTACCATAAACTTGTGGATGAGCAGCGCTGCTCGTTTATGGCTTCTGGTTAGTTGGACTCGCTACATGTTACGGCCAGAAATCACCATAAGATTATTCTGCACACAACTTTCTACAGGAAAAGTCATGGAAAAGTGCCTCAATGGTAGATGGATGCATTGCATATGGCTGGAGAAATGAGGGTGACCAAGGACCGATTTATGTTAAAGGAGGAAAGAAGTCGTGTGCGTAGTACCTACAAAGCATATTTTTTTGTTAACACAACGTATTTGTACAAAGTATTTCTTTGATTTTGTTATTTACACTTGTATTATTTTGTTATTTTGGGTTCCTTTTACTTTTTATGTTATTTTCCTTGTATTATAATTATGTATTTTGTTTTTTTTTTAACAAAGACTTATCTTGAAGCGGGGACAGTGAATGGTTTTGTTCGAGCGGCCGCGCCGCTTCGCAACGGTTTATACGACCGGTGCGGAGCAGCACGGTCCTGCTTGTTAGTTGAAAAAAATGTCAACCTGGAGACGATTGAGTAGGACCGATATGGAAGCTTTTGCTCTTAGAACTGTCCTGGGTAAGCGGTGGGGACCATTCACTGTTAACACAATGATTTATACACAACGTTTTATTCCACTAATTTGAGTTATATAAGCCTAAGCGCTTTCGATGGACACAACCATCATCTTCAGAGGCAATACTAGCCAATATTATCGATGGTTGTGTCCATCGAAAGCGCTTAGGCTTATATAACTCAAATTAGTGGAATAAAACGTTGTGTATAAATCATTGTGTTAATCATGAACTTCCATGATTATTCCATGAACGAAACAACGCTTAATTTGTTATATTTTTTTGTTATAATTTCTTCATTCGTGAACCTCTTCGACATTAAATAAGGGTTTAATTATGCTAAATAGTTAGTATTCTTTACCAATTCACGACTTTCATCCCCTAGCAATGAAATATTCACTTGTACAGGGTGGTGTATTTGCATTTGCTAGTGTTTCGGTCGCGCCAGCCGGGAGGTTCTCACGGCCGAGACACCCACCCTGTCCTCGGCCTCCCCCGCGCTAATTGAATCATCTGAGTAAACAAATAAATACGACACGCTTATAATGCAATGGGGTGTTTTAAACCCCCTATCGAGCCGTGAATAAGTTATTCGACTGTAGCGCCAAGAAAGTGCCAACTATTAACCACGTGATTTTTCTGTTGAGAACTTTATGATAATTATTTGAATTGAACAAATTAGAAGCAAATGTATAGCAGATATTAGCATCGAGGCTCTTATTTGGAGATTTTAGGTATCAAGGCTGCGGAATCGGAATCGTTGATTTATGATTTTTTCACAGTATTTTAATTAAAGTTTCATCAATGGACTAAATCACTCGACACGAATTTGTACAGAGATTTATTCTAGTCACTCGAAAATCTTCCGCTTGTATCTATAAATTCTGATTCACGTTTTTTGTATCGATCTGATCATTATGCAATATTTTTCACACGTCGGTAGATACTTATCGCTAATCAGTATCCGCATTGAAGTCACCCATCGCTGTCAATATCGCTTTATCTGTAGCTTCGCCAAAAGTCAAAGTTAGACTGTTGTTGCGCGTCTTATGCGTAATTTACACTCTCGGTGTTCGAGAAGTTTCTGGCATAGTTTAATACGTTTGAAACTCTTCGTTTATTTTTTATTTATATAACAACAGGTTATAATATATATATATATTTATTATATATTATAACCTGTTGTTTTTCATTCCATTTCAGTTAATTGATAATATGTACGCTCCGGAAGTCTAGGTGACAGCGTGACAGGATCTTGTGGATTGGAAATCGGTGTATGAAGTGCTTCTTTATTTGTTTTCCCTGTATACAATCGCTCGCGGTCGTATTGTAAAGTAAAATGATCGATTTTTAAATTTATGAACGAACTGTTTAGAAAAGTTCACTTTACTGAACGAATGAACGGTATAGTTGAACTATCGTTCATTACTTCAGTAAGTGGAGAATAAATCGTAAATCCCAAAATTGATTAAATCTTTGGCAGGCATTTTAATTAGGTAATCTCTCTGGGCAGTGAAAAATTTGCGATGGTTGAATCATGAAATTATTGGAAACCGAAACTACCTCCCTCCCCCAGGTAGCGAAAATTTTCCGGTTAGGAACGACTCTTCTTACTTATTTTGGGATGTAGATAAGAGTAGGTTTAAGGGAACCATTCGATGAACGAGATAGTTCAGTCAATTGAACTAAAATTCCTGTCTCTAAAATATGGCACTCGAGGTATAGAGCGGGTAAAGAACCTTTCAGTGCATCCATTCCCTTTTTGGCCGACGGCGACGCTCGCTGCAGATGCGTTTCTTGTGTTGCGTACGCATAATATACGGATAATAATGCAAAGCCGATATCTCATCTCAGAGATTTTCACTAAAGGTCGGTAGGTATGTATTAATTGATTTATTCTACTTTGCGTAAAAAATGCCCTTTTATACAGCGCGCTCACATTGTAGTCTTTTATTTACTATAACTTTATGTCTTGTGCAATGTTAGATCTCTAATTTTTAGAAAATCTTTTGCATTTGTAAGTTGAAAGTTGGAAAAAAGTCTAATAGGTACTATAATTTTGTGTGTTGGTGGAGAAGAAACTAAGTAAAGAAAATATCTAACCAGGCAATTTATTTACTTGACAAAGTACAAATAAATTTGTGGGCAGGCTATATTTTTTGTGTGCACTTTGTTGGCAAATGATGTACACGCGTTGGTGCTAACATTGGTGCTATGCACACATTGGGGAGAAATTTGGGTACATTGATTATGATACATGTGTTGTTTTTCTTTTCTTATCTCACATTTAACTTTCTCATTTCTCCGCGTTTGACGTAATTAATTTTACATTTACAAATTTCATTTATATTTTAATCGAAATATTTTCAGGAAATACAATTTATTTTCCACGAAGCCTACAATAAAAATGTAATATACAGATATCATTTATTTTTTATAGCAGGGGTGTTTGGATGTATTTCGGGCTAATCGCCCACCATGCACGCCCGTGTGTAGCTTCTCTGATTGGCCGGGGTTTGACGTTTGCCTTTTGTTATTTTTATTTTATTGTTATACCTTTCCATCATCCCCAAGGGCGCGCGGGAGATTAGCCCCAATGTCGGAGTATTATATTCCCATTCCGTATTCATTTATTTATTAGCCATATTTTTTCCTTTTATATCAGAGGTTGTATTGCTATATCAAGTTAATATCCATGTCAAATTGATGATGGATATTGAAAAAATAATCGAAAAAAAAAATAATAAGCCTGAAATAAGTAATGCTGCTATTTCTGTTATTGTATAAAATTGTGATGCCGCCAATTTCGACAGGTTTGAAATTAATGAATTCAATCAATCAGAAAACTCTTAAACGTTAACAGACAGACAGACAGACGGATGGACGGACGGACGGACGGACAGACAAGAAATTATTATGTTTGATACCTTCCTCGGGGGTCGGCAGAGGATAGAACTTCAGATTATCCCATTTTGATACAGATATTCGGCCGTATTCTGAAATAAGCAATATTGCAATTTCTGTATTTTTTATTTATTTTATTTATACGTTTCAACACGCTAGTAGGCCCAATTACAGAAGTGAGATACGTCATAAAACACCCAGGCTTAAGTAAATCACATAGATTAAAATTGTGATCTCACCGGGAATCAAACCCGGAACCCTCGTTGTGGGAATCTAGTGTCATACCCACTGCGCTACGAGGGCTTGACAGTTATTGTATAAGTGTTCGAATAATTATGTATCTATTGTTCTTCTGTGTTACAATTATTATGTATAGTGTTTAATGTCTTCTTATACCAGTATGCATTTGCTGCCTGGGGTCTTGGCATTTATTATTTTGTTTTTTATTATATTTGTAAATAATCTATTTCTATGTGTTTAAAAGTTAAAAGAAAATTAGAGAGGGTGGTATTCAAAGGGCCTTGGGGTTATCTCAAATCCTCCACATGCTCTCCACCATGCATATGTCAATCTCATCTTAGTTGCCTGTGCATCCTGGCAATGTTTTCTGTTTGGCGCTTTTCCTAATTCCTGAATTCCTAAATTTGTCTTCGGAATTTTCTGGGACAGACTTAAAATTTTTCATCTCCAAGTTTCTCAGCATGTTTCTGATCAATATTAGGAAGGTACCCATATCTTATTTAAATAATATAAATAGTTAATGTATATTATAGATGTCTCACA
>JADDOH010011934.1:0-10183 GCA_016648135.1 Agrypnia vestita
TGCACAGTAGTCGGGATTGTATTAAATATTGGTTGATTGCTATTTTTTTGATGGATTTTTGGCAATACCTGTCCAACCCTTCGCTGAATCGGCTGACCCAGCGACGTGTTTACGTTAATGCAATTGAACCGCCTCGGCCGTAAACGTACGAGAATAAAGAAATTCGCAAGAGAGACGCAACAGCGACGCTACGTTTTCAGTCGAGTGTAACGCTGGCAGACTTCACAGACTTTATCAGGGAGAAATAAACATCATCAATCCAAGCAATCGTTCTTTTGTTCCACGAACTTAAAACCTTCCATAAACATTAATAATTGTTTCGTAGAATATGAGAATTTGATGAATGCAGCCATCGGCCATACATTTGGTATTTTGCTAATTTTCCGTCAGTTATTTGAGGGCGTGTGAAAAATATTGCAGAGCTTGCGAACCGCCGCTGCCCGAGCACTATGCGGAAATGCCGAAGGTGAAGGGCTATCCGGTGTGCGGCTGCGGTAGGCACCCCCACGAGCCCCAGTTAAAGAGGTACCAGAGCCTGACCGACAGGCACAAGGAGCTGTGCGCGGAGTACGGAGAAATCATCAGAGGGGTAAGTTGTTGCACTTTATATACTTGTCAGAAAGGCAGGAGTTATGCACCGAATACGTCGATCGGCGAATGAGTGCACGTAGCAGATATACAGCCACCATTTCGTTTAACGCCGTTCATACTTACGGAAGATATCTTACGCCTTCCAGCACTGCGTCACCAGGGAAGAGACTCTTAATGTTGTAAGATGTTTCGCGTCGTCTGCCTCTAACGCCAAGTGAGCGGCCGACGAACTATGTTAATGCAATCAGGGAACATTCGATTCCCTTCCTCAATTTACAATTGCAAGTTGCCTATATTGAGTCGGTAATTGAGTGCCTATATCGTGTCGATCGATCGCCTGCCGGACACTAACTTTACATATTTTATTCATATTAAATTGTGCTTTACATCTTTCGTTGATATAAAATTGTGCTGACAACCCATACCAAAAGTGATCATTTTACACAATACAACGTTCAGTTCTTGTCTTTACCAGCGGGGACATCTATGTAGGTATATTTTGACACAGGAATTATAAAATTTTCGACCGTAGATGGCTATAGCAGAGTTGCGTCGAATATTTAAAATAAGTCAAAGAATATATATTATATAAAACTTTCAAAATTTTGATAATGTATTGATGTTCTTAGGATGGAATCAGTGAACGTTGCATTGTGTAAAGTGATCACTAAAGCTAGCTAATACAGGTCATAAGCTCTGTGGCCAACATATAAGATAAATTTGTGATCAATTTAATATCAATTTCATTTTAAAAAATCTCTGAAAATGAATCTTCTGAACAAAATTGTCAAAAATAATCTTCCTGGCCGATCGTTTGGAGTGCAAATGTATGGAAAGTAAAGAGAAATAAGTATCTTTTTAGGATAATTAATTTGTGAAAATGGAAAAATTGGTTGAAGGAAAAAACATTCAAAATATTAACATTAAGGGCAGGTTGTTATATAAGTAGTTAGAGTAATAGTTAAGCAAAAAGCAGAATTTTTTATTAAAACGGGTGTTTTGATTGGTGGAATTAGGTACCTACTCTTGCTCTTACTCCTGATCAAACAACCGGCCCTATTGTTATTATTTTAAATATTATGAAAGATAGTGTAATAGATCTGAGGAACGTACGTACGCCAGAAAGAGACTGCATGACAGAGAGAGAGAATGTATAAAAAAGGCGCGTGAATGTCGAGTCGTCCCTCTTTTACTACCATTGTTATCGAGACCGCATCTTACTGTATAAACGATTGTCTAAACCATTATTGTTACCGAATAAATACTTACGAGAACAAAGTCTTTACTTGGAGCAACCTCATCCCGAAACAAGATTATTACAGATAGGATGGAGGTAGTCTGGAGGTAATGGCCTAATCATAGGCCTAATCCATGCACATCCGTGTCAACCGTTGATACGACAGCAGTCAAGAGGTTAATTCCAAGGTCACGTTTTGATAAACAGTCACCCCTCAGAGGCAAACAATCACTGGAAGGGAGTGACTAAGCTAGAATTTGAATATAAAAGGTTTGAAAGTGCGTTTAGTCACCGCCAGACGTGTGTCAGACTCTATCCAGGAATAGTCCACGCGCAGGAGCTGATGGTGGAACTTTATCATGATTCAATCAGCCCGCGAATAGACGCGACGCACTCACCACTCATCGCCACTCGAGGAAACAAACGGCATCGGCGAGCTGATTCGTCATTTTCATTTTCCATCGTTTTCCGGTTTCGATAATGCCGGGTGAATGGAGTTTCTCAATGTGCACAACCAACTGGCGTGGGCCGCCTCGAGCAGTTTGGGCGCCAAAACGCCGATTGGAGCGGACGACGTTCGCGAAAGATCTTGGCAGGTGCATCAGATATTCGAAGAAGTCTGTCTTTTCAATTTCATGTACCGTAAGACGACGCAGGAATGGTTTGCCAGGAAAGTAAATTATGATATCTTCTCTAATACATGCGTGCGAGCATGCACACACACATGTAAACATACACACATACACACACATGCAAACATGCATGCATAAGCACACGCACGCGCACGCGCACACAAATTTGTATTAGGTGAAAATCGACAATCGTATATCGTATGCACGACACATGTTCATATTAGTCTGTATAAACATCTGTGACCAATTCTATTTTGTTTGCTTGTTCACCACGTGTACTATACACGCCTATCGCTGTGCAGGACATCGTACATCGTCAACTGGAGCACGCCAAAGACACTTTTAATTGGGATATTTGGTTGAGTGTGAGTTCTATATTGTGTACCTACTATTCTATTAACGTCTCATTTATAATAAAAAATAAACATGACGTTGAACATACAAAAGATATACAAATGCAATTAGTAAAAATCTATCTTTGAATTCATCTAAATCGAAATTGACGTAATGGATGATAAAGTATTTTTAAAATCGCTGTATGTTACATGTAATAATTAATGTCCGTCATTAGTGTCACAAAGTCCGTAACTATTTTTTTACTTTTGCACATATAAAATTCGTTTTAATTGATTAATATTTTTCATTAATAAATTATTTTGAAAATTTCAAAATGTCGGAGTTATGCGCTGTCCTTCTCCGTGACACGCATAGCCGGTGAAGATAATTATTTTATTTAAAAATTTAATTATTTTCTTTTTAAATGATGTAACGTTTATGATCTAAAAATTCATAATAAGCAAATGGCGCATTTTATTAAAAAAAAATCATAAGCTACATCATAGAAAAACCTTATTAGTAAGAAGGATGCAAAATTTTAGTAGTTTTTGAGATATCATCTCCAAAATTTTGAAAAAGGGAGTTTTGGGAAAAACGCAAAAGAAAGGTAATACAATTCTTTTAAAAAGTCTCCTACCACGCTTGCTTAAAATTGTTAAAACTCAGTCAATTTTTGGAATTTTGAATGAGTTGTGAGTTAAATTATTCTTTGAACTTCAAGCTATAAGATAAAAAAACGCTCTTCGAAAATATCAATATGGTGTAACCCCTTAACGCTAGCAAGACGCTGCGCTACGCTAGATGGCACTGTTTTCACAGATTTAACTCTATGGCGCTGTTTACACGCTAACTAAATTTTGCGATTACTTTATTTGTTGTGAAAATTAAATTTTAATTGGCATTTCGTGACAAACTGAAGAAAATCAGGTAGAATTTCAGCAATTATTACAGATCATAGGTAGTAGCCAAATATTTTTTCGTGGATTTGATTTTTCTGTATGGCTTTCTAATCGATTAATTAATTTGGTTTTAGTTCATAGTCATTAGGATTAACAGAAACGGTGAGCTCGTTCATATTGTAATGTGTCTTAGTGAAAAAAATAATTTGTTTGCATTTTAGATTCATTGCGCATTTTTTCTGTTGTGACTGCGAAATATATAACTAATAACTATTCAAAAATAAAAAAGTTCTAAATTTTTGAAGGGTTGTAGCTAGTATGTTATAATGTATTTCCTCTGCAATTGTTGGTCGAGTGGTTTAAACGTTCGCCTAATAATCTAGTTAGTGATCGGGGTTTGCAGCCTTTTCTAAAAGACTACCAAGTTTGTCTTACTTTCAAAACAAGCGTTTCACTTAGTTTAAAATAGTAAGAATATTAAAATGGAATAATTATTTTTTTATTATTTTATTATAATTTTAATTAGTTTTTGATTATTAGTTTAAAAATATTATGATTAAATTATATATAAAAGTTTATTATTATTAGTTTAAAAATATTGTGATAAAATTATATATAAAAGAATATGAAGAATGTTTCGTTTAGTCATAACTATTTTTTTAAATATATAAAATTGTTACCCATTTCACTTCTTCCCTAGAATCTTTGCTTTTGTCTCACAATTATCTGGTAGCAGAATAGTTATTTTTAAAATCTGAGCTCATTAGAATACCTGTTTTTAGAAGCAGAGTTCATTAGAATATTTGCTTTTGAAAGCAGACCTCATAAGAATTTTTAGAAGCAGAGCTCATTAGAATATTTTCTTTTAAAAGCAGGGCTTTTTAGAATACCTGTTTTTAGAAGCAGATCTCCTTATAAAATCTGCGCTTGAAAGCAGAGTTCATAAGAATACCTATTTTCAAAAGCAGAGTTCGTTAGAATGTCTGCTTTTAAAATAAACCTCAGTAGATTATATGTTATAAAAACATAGCTATATGAATAAAATGATAAAATATTTTTAGTCATGACCTAATTATACTTCGAAAGAATTTTATACGGCGTTAGGTTTTCTCAGTCTTGCTATATGAGTCGTATATTTCCAGACACCGCTAACTCCAAACCAAAGAAATTTACAATAGGTCAAGTAATTTATACCTTATTGTGTGAGATGTTATTACCTATACTGTCTTGACCTGCTGTAAATTGTTTTGATATGGATTTAGCGGTGTCTGGAAATATACGACTCATATGATGTGGAAGCTGACACTTACAGAAGCAGTGCGGAAGAAGCTTCAAGCGTTCGATATGTGGGTGGAGGTATACACAAATTCCAAAAATATGCTGGACTCATTACACTGTATTAAGGAAGCGTCCATAAACCACGTGGTTCCATTTTGAACTCTTTTGAACCCCTCCCTCCCTCCGTGTAGCCCTAACGTGACTTTTTTCTTAACCCCCCTGTCCTTCCTCGAGTGCAACGTAGTTTTTTCCTATTAATTCCAGAAGACACTCTCTGACCAAAACTACTTTTATTATTATCCAATTGAGTATACTTACCGGGTGCCTAATGTTTTTAATACATTGATACTGGGTCGGGGCGGCGCGGCACGTCGTAAGCGTACCTAAAATACAAAACTATTAATCAAACTATGGAAACAAACATACGTACGCTCCCGCGAATTCTGTATAGTTTTTATTTTGCCGACTAATAAAAATAAAGAAATACGTAGCTCGGCTTTAAGCCCCCTGCCCTCACGTAGCTAAGCATAGTTTTTTGTTTAACTCCCCCCCACCTCGCCCGTATGAGAAAACGTGCGAATGTGTGAAAATGTCATGAGCCATTCTGAGAGACACACTGAACCCTGTCATACGAGGAAAAATCAACGGATGACGAGGTCCTGGTAGGAGGAAAACTTCTTGGCTAAAAATCCTTTCATCCAAAATAGCAAACCAATAAATAATATGGCACAAAAAATTCGCAGAATAACAAACTCCCCAATAGAATGAAAATATATTTTTTATTAATTTTTTTATTTATTTCTTAGTTAGTTAATGTTTTTTGATGTGTAATATCTTTCCTCTCGCTTTCCCGAAGTCTGTGGCAGTGATTTCGTGAAAAAGGACGGAAATGCGTAACCGGAAATAAGACGCGCGCAATTTCTTTTAACCAATGAGCGCGCGCGGAGCACGCGCGATGGAAAAAAAATCATCGTTTATAAACAAATCAATGTCCAGCAAGTGCCATCACAGCGAAGGCGCACACTACCAGTCAATGCTTCTGATTTTGTATATATGTTGCGCATCTGGTGTCAAGCGTGTGGATGTTGTAACTTTAATATATTTTGGCTTATATTTTCGAAACTGTCCAATAAATACTTAATTTTTTTACATTAATGTAAACAATAACTACCCTTAACGATTTACATTATCAAATTTTATGTAATCTATGTGATTATTTTTAATTGTGAGATGTTACACATTATATGCGACTACTGTAAGGCTCGCTCGTTTTTTTTATAACTATTAATTTTTATTTTTATTTATTTGTTCTTTTTACATTAATTAATATAATTTAACATATAAATAAGGAAACAATTTATTCTACTATCTCTATGAGACTCAGAGACTCGTGTATAGAAAAAGAGTATTGCAGGTGTAAAGTTTAAATAATATGCATTAATCTGAGTAGTACAAAATAGAATTGAATGTATAACAATGATCATATACAAATAAATATTATATTACTAAGAAGTAGAAGTAGCCTTAAATTCCGTTTTTATTTGATGATAATATTGGGGGGGAAGGTGCAATTTGTTGTGAACTGACATTTTTCATGACCATATTATGTGTCTAGTGGGTGTTTGTATACATGTTTTTTCGGTTTCAATTTAAAATTTAATCTGATCTGTTATTTTTCTGATTGTTAGGGGGAGATTTTTAAATAATTTAATACCAAGAAAACTAAAATGATTTTGGGTTGTGGTAAAATTAAATTACTTTGATCGAAAATATTTGTTTTTAATGTATTTTTAATTTGGATTATTGATTTATTGCGTTAATTGTTTTCGAAAACCATGGTGTCGTAAATATGTTTAAACACTAACGGCATGAAATTGTTTTTCCAATAAAGGCAATACTGTGGCCATTACCACAATTTTTAAAGGGTTTTATTTCATTTTAAAGTTCTATACCTCTGTAAAAAACAGCATCAAACCGCATTATCCCACAATGCAAATTTTTGAAAGGCGATGATAGTGAGATGTGTCGTTTGCGTGAGTGAGAAATGGTAGAGTTCTGGGGCCCGTACCTTGGGAGATTCCATATTCACCTATTGGTGGATTACATAGAGATTCATTTGATCTTATCTGAGGTCTGTTCGGTGAGTGGCTTTTTATCCGTTTGGGGCCGTTTGGTTAATCCCGTTTTTTTTTGGTTCTGATACGAGTTGTTCGTGGGAGATACTGTCGAATACTTCCCTCGAACCGATGAAGATACCTGTACAATTACTTAATTTGTTCAATTTACTTTGTATGATGGTGAATGTATTGCGGTTGCGCCTTGTGTGCATATTCCCCCAGTGAACCCGAATGGATTCTCATTTATTGTAGAATAGACTTTTGTGATTGAGTTTAGTCTCTTTTTTGACTGATTATTTTATATTATTATTTATTTGACTGCTTATTATATATATTATATTATTAATTAGGATTTTTGATATATTAGATAAATAGTAGGTATATTACCTAATTCTCATTGTATCTTAAATAAGGTTACCCTACCTATATGATTGTAGGTGATTATCCCTCACCACACACAAGAATCATAATTCTTTTTGGTGAGGTATAACATATTAAAAAAAATTGAATTGTAAACATTTTCTAGGTATCATTTTAAGAAAATATTATATATATTATCAATTAAATAAAAAAAAAGTCTAGCTCTCGGGATGCTGTGTGAAAGCATTTCCATTTCCTTACTTTACCCTACTCTTTAATTCCTGTTGGATAGCATTGATCTAAGCCGGTAAATATCTACATTCTCTGTTAAACTTGGAACACTTTTTTGAGAGGTAAATCACCGAGTCGGTTCGCTTAGTCTTCTCCATTCCCGGAATAACTGAAGTGAGCTAGTTGGCCCTTTTTTAAGTCTAGACGTTCCAACTATCTGATGCGTCATCACCTATATCACATGTTATGGCCCGTACTAACTGATGAGATTTTTATGATATTTCCGACTAGAAACAATCTCCGAAATACGAAATTCGCTCCCAGAGGATTCATTAGAGCAGGGACGCACAGACTAATGTTCAAGCAATAATCTCCTAAAATCAATCTTTATGGAGATATGTGACATCAAAGTTTACGTTTTTTTTCTATATTTCTGACTTGATTTCTGCAAAACGTTGGATTTATAACATAATATAAAATTATAAAACAACCCTGCAGAAATTTAATTTAAATATTTTTTTTGTAAACTTAAGATATTTTAAGGATAGTACAATATTTTATGGAAAATAAGTCAGAAACAATGAAAAAATGCAAATTTTGAACTATTTATCTCCGTAACTATTAATATTAGAGAATTGTTGCTCGGACATTTTGGATCCATAATTGTAGCAGGAATCTACCTGTGGAATATTGTGGGCTTGCTCGGTTACACCCTGTATATATCGACGGTTCCTACGTATAATATCGTAACCCACAAAATTCAATTTTACAGGAGAAGGGTTTGAACATATTTTCGTTCGGTATAAATCTAAATATTGCCCAATTTTTTTGAAATTTCGTTTCAATATTTTACTTTATACTGTAGTTTCATAAATAATCACAAAAAAGTCGAAATTATTAAAGGTTTTTACAGAAATGCACATACGATATTATACTTCGGAAAAGACGCGACGTAAAATAACGTAAGTGTTACATACGATAATTTTCTTATGTTATTTTCTCACGCATATTATCGTAAGTATTACATACGATAATTGTGGTATGTTATTTTCCATCGTATGTTATCGCAAGTGTTACATACGATAAAATTATCTTGTGTTATTTTCCAACGCAAATTATCGTAAGTGTTACATACGATAGTATACTTCGTAAAAAATATGTGATTGTTTGAGATACGATAAAATACGTCCGAAAAAAACGTTATTTATCGCAAAATATTTTTTTTTCTTTCTTGGAAATAAAGATATAATTAAATACATATGAAATACACAAAAAACTTAAAATCGTCGATTTGTGGGTTACGATATTATACGTAGGAGCCATCGATATGGTGATTGATGTAATTTAATTTAACTATCTTCTGAAAAATCGTAAATAAAAGGTGAATTCGTTGAAAATTGTTGTACAGGGTGTAACAGAGCTAGTCCATAATACTTTACAGGTGGATTCCTGTCTTGATTATGATTCCAAAATGTACATTCAAACTTGACCTAATAGCAACAGTTATGGAGTTATGCATTACGATATATAATGTAACTTACATTTTTCTTCAGTATTTTTGACTTATTGTTTGTAAAACGTTGAACTATCATTACAGTAATTGCTAACAATTGTGAAAAATCTATTCGTTTCAATACAAGTTAAATAAAGTGATAAAAACATTGTAAAAAATTATATTTTAAATTTCTGCAAGGTTTTTATGATTTTATTTGATTTGTATTAAAATGAATGAATTTTTCACTATCGATACCGAAATGACCGTTCAACTTTTTACAAAAGAATTGTCAGAAATATTGATAAAAATGCAAACTTACTAGGGCAAGTTTGCATGAACATTTTTGACTCATAATCGAGGCAGGAATCCATCTGTCAAATATTGTAAACTAGCTCTATTACACTCTATAGGTATAAAATTTTTCGAAAAATCCACATTTTATTAATGATTTGTCAGAAGATAGTTAAATTAAATTACATCAATCACTTTATATGTTACAGTGAATTTGTATTTCTAGTAAGTATATATTTTCACTGGTAGAAATATATTTTACCCGGTCGGGCAGTGAAAACATGTCAATCAATGAATTTACAGATTAACTGCGCAGTATCGGTGAAACTATTTTGTCCACGAATGCACGCATTTCTCAAAGTTTAGGTTAGGTTGTAGGTTAATGATATATCCGGTATATACCTAATGTTGATATGCACGAAAGAAATGAATAATGCAGTAAGAAGTAAGAACCTTTTTCATGCAATAATTTAAATCTATAAAATAGTCATCTGTCATGATTTGTCAAATTTAATTTAAATGACAATTCGGAAATCAATACAATTTCACTAGTAAGATATCAGTTAAAATATTTTGTGTTTATTAATTTTTATTGGTGAAAATCTGCTTAGATATGATTAGAATGACCTTGAATATAATTTCACTAAAATGCCAGAAAAAATATAGACTCACTAGAAATACAAATTCACTGAAACACACACACATATATATATATA
>JADDOH010011935.1:0-64912 GCA_016648135.1 Agrypnia vestita
TACCTAATAATACTTCGCATAAATTATGGTCGAAATGAAATGAACTTTAGGGACGGGGGAGTAATTTGACAGGAGATCATTGAATGCGAATATATTAAATAAAAGGACATTTGTTAAATTTGTGTGTTCGTATAATTGAAATAGATCCACAAATAAAATGTAAAAAATGTCTACCTTAGCACATATGTACATACGTTCCAAAAAATGTATACACAGTTTGAATGATTACAAATTCAGATTTAATTCACATATAATTAATTTCACATTTTCAATTGCATTTTAAAATAAATTTTCTTTTTCAAATATAAATTTCAGTATTGATTTTATTACGTTTTCCGTAACTAGGATTACAGTTTTTTAACTCACATATAATTAATTTCATACTTCTATGGTGGTTGTGGGTTTTTGATCTATACGCTACCACACCATCTTCCACACCAGGTCCCTGGCATGGTATATTATATAATTGACGTTTTAACAAACTGACAGCTCGGATACCCCTTGCATTTAAGTACTCGATTGGTACTTACCCTCTTTCGCTTCCCACGGGTATCACTCCCGAATTCGCTCTGCCAGGCGGCGGGTGCCAAAATAAAAGAGTTATTTACATAAGTCAATATATTCAATATTTACATATAATCGATACTGTATGGAGATTAAATATAGTTTGCATTGTGTCGCGGTTTAAGTGTGATATTTCACGCGCGGTAGTATGGATTTAATTCGCACTCCCGTGAACGTGATATGCTGTTGGTACTCTGACGTCGGCAGGGCGAATCGCGACTCGCCCGGCGGGTCCCGGTGGCTTCCTTTGTAGTGATGGGTCCGCTCTGTACTCACTACTACAATGTAGTACTACACTACATTGAAGTGCACACTACAAACTACAAACACCAAAGTTATTGAAAGTATAAACTTCAAATAGTACACTTCATTTCAAAGCGAACACTACAAAGTACACACACTTCAAAGTTATTGAAAGTATGAGAAACATACTTTAAATAGTGCATTTTTTACGTGAAATTTTTGAGAAGTTGATGTAGATATATGAAGAAATCTTTGGAAACTGTAACAACTTCCCCCCCCGTGGTTTGAAAATTTTTTGGGAAGTTGATGTAGCTAAACGAAGAAACCTCTGGAAACTGTAACCCTTTTTTATTTGGGAAAAAAATATATTAACTCACTAGTACTATATTACTTCATTTCATTACACTTTATTTCATTAATACTACAATTACTTCATTTCATTACTTCACTTCATTAATACTACAATTACTTCATTTCATTACTTCACTTCATTAATACTACAATTTCTTCATTACTTCACTTCATTTACTTCACTTCATTTCGTAGTACTACAATTACTTCACTTCAAGTAGTTTTTACTACAATTGTAGTGTACACTTTGTAGTCTTCAAACTGGTGAACGTGTGTGTGTTGTAGTCTTCATTTTGAAATGTAGTTTTTCCCTTCGCTATTCCTTTGGTAGGTAGTTCTCGAACCTGCTTTGCCGCGTCGCTCCTACTGGCCCTCAGATGTCGCTAGCGTTCGGTTTGGCATAGGTCCACTACACTTCCAATTTCATTTTAAAATAAACTAGCTGTGACCGCGCGGGCTTCGCACGCGTAGATTTTTAGTACACTCTTTGAATCGTCATAAAACTTTCGTGAACCTTCTAGAACATTCTCCTTCCAGAACTTTCTAGAAATTTATTGAATGTACAGAAACCTTCTAGACACACCGACACATTCCCCCACTCAGTTCAGAACCTTATAGAACTTTCGAGAATTTTATATAACCTTCTCCTTCCAGAACTTTCTAGAGCAGATTTTTCCGGAACCTTCTAGATTCACTGATAGTCGGCGCGCCTATTGTGAAACAATCTGAAGCATTTGCGTCCTTCCCATAACAAAACAATGTGCTAGAAAGCACATTTTCGTCACCCACTCTCACCCACGCACAGTAACCCCCACCAAACTCGCATATTTTCGATGTGACACCAAGGGCTATCCACCACCATAACCACCAGTGGGTGGTTGTGGCTGGTTGTGGAGAAAACTTGGCGGATAGGGAAACACGGGTTTCTTTATATATATTATATATAAGATATAAATATATAATATATATATATATATATAATATATATATATGATATATATAATATATATATATATATATATATATATATTATAATTACGGTTTTCACGGGTGTTAGAAATGTTAGTATTGATTTCTTTGGGGGTAACCCGCGTCAAAATCTGGTCAGTACCCCAAATTTAGACTTGATACCAGACCTCCTCAGCTTGGGAATAAGCCTTCCGATACGAACGGACGTGTTTCGCACTGCCCCTCGTGACGGAAATTTATTAACAAGCTCTTAAGATGCCTGTTTGATTCAGGCGAACGTCGGTTGACGAAGGGTCCTTCTGAGGACCAGATTTTGACGACGGGTTACCCCCAAAGAATCAATACTAACATATTAGGTCCTTACTATGAAATCACGTTCCTAGTATGGGCGGAACATAAAGTCTATTTTTTTTTTATTATAAATATTTATTTAATCAAAGTAATGTTACCATTGGCCTATCTATGCACTTTTGCCATCTCATAGGTAGTTTATCGATCCCTTTACTAAAAAAACCATTCGGACGGGAATCAATAAAATCTTTGAAGGCGGTTTGGACTGCCCCATCGGAGTTGAATGTTTTCCTTTGCAAGAAGTTATCCAAATTTCGAAAAAAATGGTAATCTGTTGGGGCAAGGTCCGGAGAGGACGGTGGATGTCTTAGACATTCCAATTGAAGCTCCTCTAATTTGGTAGCCGTCTGTTGTGCAGTGTGTGGTCTAGCGTTATCATGAAGCAGCAGTGGCCTAGAGCGATTAACCAGCCTCGGTTGTTTAGCAGCTAGCTTTTCCATCATAGTTTGCAGGTGCTGACAATAGACATCTGCCGTAATCGTCTGGCCAGATTTAAGAAAGCTGTAGTGAACGACACCAGCACTAGTCCACCAAACGCTCACAAGTAACTTTTTTGGAGTCAATTTTCGCTTGGGGCATGGTTTGGCTGGTTCGGCAGGGTTCAGCCATTGCGATGAGCGCTTCCGATTATCGTACAGGATCCACTTTTCATCACAGGTAATGATTCGATTTAAAATCCCTTCATTATTGTGCCGGTTGAGTAATGCAACGCAGCAGTCAACGCGCGTTTGTTGATTTGCTTCACTCAATTCGTGAGGTACCCACCTTTCAAGCTTTTTCACCTTACCAATTTGCTTCAAGTGGATTAAAACAGTTTTATCACTAACACCGCAGCCTGTAGCTAACTCGGATGTGGTTTGCGATGGATTCCGCTTCCACAATAGCCTTCAATTCTTCATTATCAACTTTGGTCTCCGGCCGTCCACGGGGCTGTTCTGCAGGTCGAAATTTCCAGAACGAAAACGTTGGAACCAAAAACGCACTGTGTTTTCTTTTGCGGCACCGTCGCCATACACATCATTAATCCTTCGAGCCGTTTCTGCAGCACTGGTGCCACGGTGGAACTCGTACTCGTAAATAACGCGATATTTCAAGTTTTTCATTTTGTAAACTGAGTGACGCAAAGAAAAAAACAATTGAGGAAAAAACAATGAATTATAATTTTCAAAACACAAATACATGAGTAAATAGCTGTATAAATTTGGATTTGGAATTCCTAACCAAAGAGAAGATATTTGAGATCAAATTTGCCAGTACGGCAAAACGCCAATTTCATATGTAAGGACCTAATATATATATATATATAATATATATATATATATATATCTATTATATACATATAGATTTTCTTTTTCAAATATAAATCTCAGTATTGATTTTCTTATGTTTTCCGTAACTAGGATTACAGTTTTTTTTATTTCAAGGATATTTTTCTTAATTCTCCATTCACAAAACTTCTGACATTTCATATAGTGATCTTCATAGTTTCATAGCTGTAGATAAAAAATCGGTGCTGGGTATATAGTATATTCCCTGTCATCCTCACTATTCCAGAATCCAGAGGTGAATATTATTAGTTAAAATTTTTTTCATTACGTGTATTTTTATGAAAACGAAGAACAGCGATTTAACATTTTTCTTAAAATATTGCATCCATAGAGGTCGACCGCCGCTGCAGTTTATGGCGACAATAATTCAGCGGATATTAAGGCGAGACACTTTATGGCGTAACCGACCGCAAGCTGTCCCGCCTGGCCGATCATCGTGGTCACCCGCAAATGAAATAGTTTATTGGGTTCAATGAAAGTGGTGTGATGTCACCTGGGATCGTAAACTAGCTATCGCAATCCATCTCCAGTATATTATATGCTTTTTTCATCTAGTCTTGAGAAAATATACAACATATAAAACAATTCTACGTCGCTTTAAAATATCTCTTCACCATGATAACTTGAATATGAAGTTACACAAAAAATATATACATTTCATTAGAATTCTTAATTTATTGAAGAATACATCTTTCAAAGGTAGGCTTTCAATTTGGGGTGACATTATTAATGAATAAATTTATTACAACTTTGCTCACACCACTTTTTTATTAGCTCTTTATAACTGTTGGAAAAACATCTAGAAACTTTGAAATTAGGGTTAAAGAACATCTTAGAGCATAAAGACAAATTAAAACATATAACATAACACTAAACTTACAGTAATTTAATATATTTCTAAAATATTAGCTGTTTTGAGCTTTGATAAGACACTTCATGCTTTGAAGATTCAATTCTAAAAACATTTGTCAGTCAATTTAGATTTTCGACATTCGTAGTGAAGTACCTATTATGCATACCGACGGAGTAATTCAAATTTAGAAAATATTCCGCGATGTTATCGGGCCGCCGTAATCAAACTTTTCAAATGATTCCAATTTGAAGAAACCAATAAAATTTCTAAAAATCCGAAATTATACTATAATTATTAATTTTTTTTAAAGAAAATTTGATAAATCTTCTTGATCGTCGCCACGAGTCTACTTGCCAAGTTTCAGCTCGATTGGATCACGGGAAAAGGGTCAAAAATAGATCCAAAATTTTTGTTGACGGCAAGCAAGCAGACGCCACGAGTTAATATAAAGGGAGTAAAAAGCAATAGTGATTCTGAGTTTGCAGTCGTCTTTAAAATATAACACATTTGATATTAATTTAGGGTTAGAAATATTACATATAGATTATAAATAATTTAGAAAAAATAGAAATAAGAGAAATTGGCTTGCACTGTCCCAACTCATTGCCTAGGTAGGCTGTTGGAGTCGGCTCTTCTCATTCTCAGGCTGTATCTTCCTTGGTTTTGGATTTCGTCTTTATGCAGGCCAATTTTCTGTATGACTTTGGGAAATTGAGTAATTTCTTCAGTCAGTTATTTGGTTTTATAAAGCTCTATGAAAAACATTCATTAGAATTGTTAATAACTATCACAAATCAAAGGCGTGCAGTGAGAACAAGAAGCATGCCATTTTTTAAACATATATTTGGAAAAAAATTAAAAATTTATCTGGCAGAATATTATGAAATATGTAATTGTTGTGATTGGAATATTTCGAGATATACTTCTTATTTCGGTTTCTTTTCAAAAATACGCTTAGAAAAAATCGCGCTTCTTGATCTCACTGCATACCCCTGTCGAAACTATAATGTGGGAATGAAGTTTTTTATTTTAATCAAGATGTATTATAAATGTCTTAAAGATGCGAAGCTATTTTAAAAATATATATACGGTAGTAGATATAGAAGTCTTTTTGAGCATTCATAGGACCGAGACCTATACCGTACGGCTGGCTCGAGTCATCATTTTAGACAATGCAACGTTCACCAGTTCCATCCATGATAGACTGCCAAATTTATAAAAAAAATTGGAAGTTGTATATCGGTTTAATTTATCATGTATCGTATGTGAGTTGCATTTTTCTACCGCCCATTTTAATAAAAATTATTACCAATCAATAAAATAAGGTAAATAAATTCAATCACTTGTCGTCTTAAAATATATCCAATATTTTTCGATACCCTATGTAATTTGACCATTTCTTTCATCTTTTTTTTCATATAGTCAGGTACATAAACTTTTTTTTTATTAAATAATTAAAAATATATATGTAGGTTTGGTATACAAAACAAAATAATTTCACAATTAGGATAATTTTCCGTAACCGATTCAAATAGTTTTATGAAAAAGTTCATCATGAATTCTATTAATTTCATTACTTATGAGTAAAATTTCTCACAAAAAATCTGCAGTAGAAATATTTATACGAGCATACATGTAAAACTCTCACCTTTCCGGGATCTTCTTCCTTCCTTCTTCTATTTACCCCCCCCCCCCCTTCGCCACCCCTTCCAGAAATTTAAATGTGTTTTAGATCTAGTTCCATTCATTAATTTGCAAAGTTACTCTTTAGAACCCTAACGAAAATATTATTCAACTCCCAGGCACCTCGTATTCCTTCCTGGACCAAATTTTGCAAACATCCTTATCATGTCGATCTACCCAAAAAAAGACCCCATTCCTCTAAGACAATTTTTTTGAATTTATAAGTAAAAACCTCTTTATAAGTAAAAAAATTTCGGCGGCCTCCCAGGTCCAAAATAAAACTATGTCCGTGATTTTAAAAACGTTAAAAAATTAAGTAACTTTACAGAACTGGATTCTGAAGCTGCCAATGGGTAAAGATGGTTAAATAAATCTTTTTTTGGATATGTTAATACAACTAGCCGATTTCCTATCCATGGAGTTGAACGAAAATCTTGTAAATTTAGCTGCTCGCGGCATGCTTAAAATGGAATTCAATTTGCAAACGATTGAAGTCTTCTGGATGAAAGGAAGCGAAGAGAAGAATATTTAGAGCTGGCAAGAGAAGCTTTAAAAATGTTAGTGCCATTCGTCACTAGATAGGAATCTATGTCAACTAACGTTATTTTCAATGGTTTATATATAAAAACTAAGTAGAGAAAAGGACTTTAATTAAAAATAATTTTGTTGTTAACGTCTCAAAAAGACAACTTCGGTTCAAAGATTTATTAAAAAAATAGACAGGCACAGCTTTCTTACTAAAAATATTTTAAATTTTTCTTTTTTACTCCCTTTCTTTTAACTTGTAGCGTCTGCTTGTCTGCCGAAAAAACTTTGGATCGATTTTTAACCCTTTTCCCGTGATCCAATCGAGCTGAAACTTTGCAGGCAGACTCGTGGCGACGATAAAAATGATCTAACAAATTTTCGTTTAAATTGTTTTAATTATTAAAGTATAATTTTGGATTTTTCGAAATTTACATACAAATGAGAAAAGAGCCCGACGCGTGGAGAAGGCGCGAAACCTGTTTCAACTAGTCTTACTCGAGCCATGGGTCCAATGTTGATAAAATATAAAATTGGAAACAGTGCAAATGAGAAAGGGAGTATACTAAAAATTTGGTTTTTATGTTTTTTTTTTTTTGAAATAGAGATGCGAACACGGAATACGTGCCACATCAATATTTTTAGTATTTTCAAACTAAACTAAACGCTTGTGCTGTGAAAATAGGACAAACTTGCATTTTTATTGCAGTATATGACCTAAAACTCTTACTTTTTATTTTTATACGGCTTGTACCACGACCCCCACAGCTTGAAAAACACTGCTCTAAAATAATATTTAAAATTACAACTTGATATGAATCCCGGGCCAGTTTGGATAATTATTGACCGCTTGTAATATAGAAACACCAAGGATTGTAGTGCCAAGAATGATGATGATGTAATATCCATCACTCAATCCCTATTATCCTATGGCATAATTGGATGGGGAGGGTGTGTCAAATCAGTCATGGATCCGCTGACAAAATCACAAAAAAGCGTCATGCGTATAATCGAGAATGTTTCTTTCAGATGATTTGTTTGGAATATTTAACGCTCTTGACCCGAGACAATTTTACCTTAAAACCATACTTATAAAATTCCACAAGGATAAGGTAAATTTTAATCGTACACAACAAACACGGGTTACAAGGCTGGCAAATACAATTTATTTCGAGGTACCTAAAAGGAAAACGTCTTTTGGGCAAAGACAATTTAATATCACTGCCCCGCTTAAACTAAAGAAATAACTCTACAAAAATCTTTTAAACATCATATTACTAAGTTTATTAAAATATCAGGTAGAAGGTATGCTGAAGAAGTGATCCGCCGTTGACCTCTGAATTGGCAAAAACTGATTTATTTAATTTAAAGTATACTATAATAAAATATTTATTTTTGTAACTACTTAAATTCTTATCTTAATAATGTATGTGTATTTTCTTTTCTTTTTTTTTCTCTTAGATTTAGGTATTCCTATGATTTACTTTAAATTCTTATCTTGATTTTGTACTTATATTTTCTTTTAGATTTAAATTCTTTAATTGTCATTTTTTATTACTACATAAATACCATATGAGAATAACCGCCACAAAACAGGTTTTTACCTAGTGTTGCAGTTAGAATCTTGTTTTAACTAATGTAAATGTAAATAAACAATAAATAAATAAATAAAAAATAAAATAAATATAGAAAATAATTTAACTTTAAAATAAAAAAACAACATTTGATAAATAAATAATATTACTGATGAATTGTTGGGAAATCTTCTGAGTTGAAGATACTTCATTAGCCCTAACTAGGGCCATACAGCTGACGCCTGCGATATCTTCAACTTACGCCAGTGCAATATTTTAGCGACATCAATCTTCTTCATTCCTTCGTTCAAGAGATACATTTTTCTAGAAGCTGCTTCGTATCTCGCATGTGTATCAAGAAATGTTATTTTTATTTTCAATGCAGACATTTATGCTCTCGCTTGCCTTACAAATCATGGATATTGATACAAACAGCCCAGAGCTCGGTGATTGCCGATCCGTCTCTGTCTCCAGACATCCCTAGCAGAGAGACACATCCCTTTGAAGGAAAAATTCAATAAGGCTAAATTTTTCTCCCTAATTCCACATTTCTGATATCTTACACAAATACGTGACTGCTTTAGCTGCTGATTGTGTGATTTTGACAATAATTTCAGACCGCCGAAAATTTCGGGAAAAAACATAAGAAGTTAAACCAATAGGTAGTAACAAACATGCCAATTGGAAACTTTTGTGTCACTAATCATTATCATCACTTTTTGCTATAAATTTAAAACTCTTGGATATTCACCTCGGTCATGAAACTTCTTTTTTTTCCTCTTCTTTAATCCATCTTCTTTCTTTTGAACCGACTTCGTATATGTAATTTTTTATCTTGTATCTTTCTTTAATTAACATTTTTTCTTTTGCCCAGACATCGTATATATATATATATATATGAACGATGTATTGATCATATATCTTTAATGCTATACGTATATCTTTTGCACTTCTTTTTATTCTTATCTCCTGTCCTTTTACTAATATCTTATCTTGATCTTCTTTAAATTAACATTTTTTCTTTGCCCAGAAATCGTATATATATATATTATATATATAGATATATATATATATAGAATTCTTAATATACTATATATATATATAATATATATGCAGATGGATTGATCAGATTCATCTTTCTGGCTCTCCCATATCTCTTTTGGCAACACTTCGTTTTCTTCTTATCTCTTGTCCTTATCCCTCATCACTCTTTCTTCCTTATCCTGTCTCCTTTACACCTCTAATTCTTTGACTCTCATAATTTGTCCATAACTTAAAACTTTCACTTTTTTTGTATTTTATTCTATAACTCAAGTTATTGTTGCTTTATGTTAAAACATAACAGATTTATTCTGTGGAAACTTGTAAGATGGTCTCTATACTGTTTAATAATCATGTATAATCTCTTTCTAATCATGTATAATCTCTTCCTAATCTAAAATAATGTTAGTTTCCCATAAATAAAAAAATAAAAAAATAAAAAAAATAAAAATAACCTACAAAAAGTAGTGTGAAAATGGCATAAACTTATGACTTACTTACACTGTTACCCAAAAAATGAGGTTCAATGAAAAAATGTAGTGATGACGTCATTATTCAAAAGTATTCATTTTGCATATAACATTTTAAAAAACTTTCCAAGCAAATTTCCGCAAATTAATTCATAAAAACGTATACTAGTTATTATAATAAATGATCTTAATAATTCAAATAAAAATCGATTAAAACAACGCCACTTTATAAGCAGAATGACGGTTGGAATACGAAAAAAAAAATTGTATGTCAATAAGTACGGTCTATAGGTGTTTTTTTGTAAGTGACATGCACGCAGTTCTCACCAAAAATAAGACCTTCAAAGAAATGATGTGTCGTTGTGAATGTTGGTGTTGTGGTTAAGTATCGGCTTGCAATACCATGCCGAAGTCATGATGTGTTGTATTTTGTTGTATGTATGATTCATCTGTTGTCTGATCACTATCTCTGCGGAGTCTGCGACGAGAATGACTTTGAAGCGCCGGATACCAAGATGTTTTTAATTTGAGACCATCATCTTTATTAATATTTATCGGGTGCTTGTAGATTTCTAGTGCTTCCTTGATAAGACGCGTATGGTGACTCTTAGGCTTTCGAAGGATTTTCGGTTCGAATGCAAAATGATGGCCGGTATCCAGAAAATGCTCAGCCAGTGCTGATTTTTCTAGATGACCGAGTTTGCATGCCCGTTTGTGCTCGTTGACCCTTTTGGAAATTGTACGCGCCGTTTGTCCCTGATGATGGACCTGCAATGGGATCCGAAACCTCGGCCCGAAAGGTCGTAACAACGCGGCATAATACCCCAGTAAACACAAACTTGAAGATTCTGAGTGGCCGTGAAAACCTAAGAACATTCTTTCAAAGAAATATTCTATAGTTCGAAAAATTCACTAGTCAACTACAAATAAATTACAGACCATATTACAGTCGCGTTATCGTTAAGTTATAGACGTAAAAATAACTCGACTAACGTTTTAGTAGGAAAATATTTAAAACCAAATTTAGTAATCAATTAGAAACGACATGCAGAAAAATCAAATTGACGAAAAAATATTTTGACCGCTACTCGGATTAAAACCCAGATCACCTAGCTTTCCGGGAAAGTTTATTACAGGCCCAAACTTGGCCCAAACGGGCCTGGAAAATTTTCTTTAATTTCTGTTAAAATTCTGTAAAAATTTATGTTAAAATGTTCGATGCGTTCTCATTCGTCTTAGAGGTGCATATTGAGGTATAATAAGTTTTGAACATTAAAACATTGGTGTTTATAGAAAACAGTGAGGATTTTATTATATTTTGGAGGAATTAATAGTTAGAAGAGTTTCTTCTTTGGTCCTACTGCGATTGTCTTTTATTTCTTATCACTCCTAGTAATGTAGGTACTTTACATGTTTTCCTGGATAACTCACATAAACTTATGGATAAGGAATGATGTTGTAATTCGAATTTTTAACTCTCACGTCTTGATTGTCTCACAAAAATGTTAATTATTTTTCTTCTTCAAAAATAGTAAAATGATAATTAATAACCATTTTACTATTTTAATTTATATAAATTAACTTTGTAATTACCACTTATTTATTTAAAAAATTCAACAGGTTTCGAAGCCAATGACTTTTTCGTCAGGATAACAAAAATAAAATTTATAAATCCATCAAAATATTATAAAGTTATATATGGAAAATGATAATATAAAGTACCTTCTTAACGTGAAAATAAATTTAAAAGATAACTATTTGCAAAAAGGACCTGATTATTTATAACATTCAATTTACTATTTACACTCTTTCTTATTTCCAAAATTTCTAATTTATCAAATTGTGATTCTGTATAATTTGTATGTAAAATTTGTAAACCCTTTATTTGTGTTCCTTAACTCTAATTTAAAAATTTCTACACGTTTTTCCCATATAAAAATAATCACGATCATTACAAATTAATTTATAAACAGACGATTTTTTTTTAAATTATCCTTATCTTTATTATTTAATATGTATTTTTTAAATTTATTATTAGTATAAAAAGCTGGTTGAATAACATTTGAGATATTTTTAACTATTGAATTAGAAATTTCATTATTTTTGTTATCCTGTCGAAGAAGCCATTGGCTTCGAAACGTGTTGAATTTTTTCAATAAATAAGTGGTGTTTACAAAGTTAATTTATATTAATTATAATTATGTCACCACAAAATAAATTTGCTATATTTGAAGAAGAAACTATTTTATTTTTATTCTTTATTTTATTACTATAAATAACCAAATCCTTTTTACAAATGGTTACCTTTGAATTTGTTTTCATGTTGGTAGGTACTTAATTAATTATTAATTTCCCATATATTTTTTTCAATGTCTATACTTTGATTGTTGATTTGTTAATATACATTGTATCCTGACAAAGGAACGATTGGCCTTGTTACATATTAATATTTTCAGTAAATAAGTGTTGAAAACAAATTGTATATTTATTAAAGAGTTAAGGTTGTTATTACGATCGTTAGACATATTTAACTGTTAATAGTTGCGGATATTTTATACAAACCGTATGTTTTTCCGAAAAAGGTTCTTCCTCCTGATGCCGTTGAATAAGCATTCAACGAAACGTCGAGAATCGTTTCTCGGAAAAAACATACGGTTCGTATAAAATATCTGCAACTATACCTACTTAAACCTACTAAAAATTGTATCAGGCAACGTCGACTGTCCTGAACTATTAAATAGACTCAAATTCCATGTTCCCTGTAGATCTCGTAGACACAACCCAGTCTTTCACATTGATTTTACCTCATCCAACTATCGTCGGAATTCATATTTCTTGAGGGTATGCGATGCATTCAATAAACTGATAAGATTATTGGATATTGATCTGTTCGAGTGCAGCCACACAAGATTAAGAAAAATTTTGAGTGCTGAATTTTTTTCCACGTAATAATTAAGTTTCTTTGTCTTTTGTTTAAATTTTTTATTCTTTCTTTCTATATAATTTTTAATATGCCTTAGTCATTCATAAATATTTATCATTACTGACATATTTCTAAATGTGGAGACCTGTAATTGGCATCTATATTGTATCAATGTTTTCTATGCTTTTTTTTTGTGCTGTTGGTCTTCCATAAACATTAAATAAATAAATAAACTATTTACAGTTAAATATGTATTTTTATTTATTCTTCTACTTACTATTTTTCTACTGACCTTTAACCTACTGAATTTGACTGTGAATAATAGCGCTAAGGGATCGTGTTTAAAAACAACGTATTTTCACTTGAGTACTCATTCAATTCAAATGAGCACAAATCGTCGAATATTTACGACGAAACGCACTCGTCCATACAAAGGAAACTGTGTAAAAAATTCAAATTCTTTATAGATTCACGAACACAATACACTCCGTGGGGTAGCTCCACGCGCCGATCGTGATTTAAGCGGTAGGAAGTTATGAGCTATAAATTCTAGACATTTCTTTGTCTGTTTATCTTGAACTATCCTTCCGCACACCCTTAGGCCAGTGGCGCGTCGCTAAACGTGTGCAGAGCTACCCTTCCCTTTTATATAGGCAAGAATCGGCCGTATTCTGAAATAAGCAGTATCGCTATTTATCTTGAAAGTTACGCCACTAATTTAGATCTTTTCTTTTAACGAATTCAATCAATCAGAAAGCTCTAAAATGTAAAAAAGTTTATCAGTGAGAAAAATAACTAAGTTTTAACAGTCATGTCGAACAAAAAAAGATTTACCTTAAAAATCTAACAAAGTGTATGAAATCTTAGTGAAAAAATAAGAATTTGAATCATCGACTTGTATCGAAGTTTTATAAAAATTCAATCAATTACTTTTCAATTATAATAATGGATAATTTATATATCACAAATAAAAAATATTTTCTTAACTGAAAAAGTAAACAAAAAATGTTTTTAAAAGCACTTTTAAATAACTAAATAAATTAATCAATTAGAAAGACATACAGAAAAATCTAATACACGAAAAAATATTTTGGCTACTATCGGGATTCAAACCAGGGTCACCTCCTTTCCAGGGCCGGGTTCGAATCCCGATAGTAGCCAAAATATTTTTTCGTGGATTAGATTTTTCTGTATGTCTTTCTTATTGATTAATTAATTTGGTTTTAAAAACTTCACAGAACATTGTTCTGAAAAATTACAATTTCACAAATATGAATGTGTTCTTGAATTAAACACAATAACTGTTTCATCTAACACTAGTATTTAAATTTCAAAGTTGTTTTTGAGCTTTTGGATGAGTTTCTGAAAAGAAAGGATGTTATTAATTTTAAATAAAGAGAATATGTATATTTATATACCTACCTAGTAGCGAAGGGAAAAACTACATTTCAAAATGAAGATTACAACACACACACGTTCACCAGTTTGAAGACTACAAAGTTTACACTACAATTGTAGTAAAAACTACTTGAAGTGAAGTAATTGTAGTACTACGAAATGAAGTGAAGTAATGAAGTAATTGTAGTATTAATGAAGTGAAGTAATGAAATGAAGTAATTGTAGTATTAATGAAGTGAAGTGTAATGAAATGAAGTAATGTAGTACTAGTTGAGTGAGTATTTTATATTATATATTATATTATTTTATAGAATATTTTTTTCCCAAACAAAAATTTGGCGAGCTAAAAAAAAAGAGGTCAACGAGAAAAATATTTAAGATAAATGACGATATTTTCTCAAAAAAAAAAAAAAACAGATTTCTTCCAAAACCGTGGGGGGGGGGTTGTTACAGTTTCCAGAGATTTCTCGTTTACCTACATCAACTATACAAAAATTTCTTCATGGGTCCCCAAAATTTTTCAAACCATGGGGGGGGGGGGTTGTTACAGATTCCAGAGATTTCTTCATATATCTACATCAACTATCCAAAAATTTTACGTAAAAAATGCACTATTTACAGTATGTTTCTCATACTTTCGATAACTTTAAAGTGTATGTACTTTGTAGTGTTCGCTTTGAAATGAAGTGTACTATTTGAAGTTTATACTTTTAATAACTTTGGTGTTTGTAGTTTATAGTGTGCACTACACATCAAAATGTGCGAAGTGTGCACTTCAATGTAGTGTAGTACTACATTGTAGTAGTGAGTACAGAGCGGACCCATCACTACTACCTAGGCAGGTAGAGGCTTAATAGGATCACTTATAATAATAAGTTTCATATACGATGTATTCTGCCATATTTGTTTAAATTATAAAAAATGCTAGTAAAAAGTAATATCACTAATTTTTTTAGATAAATAATCGGTAGTGAACTGAATTAATGCAAAAAATATATATTTATGTAAAGTGTAAACTGGTATTATTTTATTTTCATACTCACGCAGCTGCCACTATCCTAGACTACCCCATGATAGAACTTGAAGTTTCTCATCCCTTAATCCCCAAGACGCAGCCTTGAACGTATTCCCCTGTTCCTGAACTTTTTTGTATTCAAAAACGGAATAAGAGTAATTAATTTATGTCGTTATATTTGGTTTTATTTCATTTAATTATTGTCATGGGGAATGATGATAAAATAACTTTATTTTTACATTTGAAGGGCTACAATACACTTCGTGCTTCTAGCTATTTGAATTGATTGAATTTGATTACAATTTATGAGAAAATATGATTTATACAATGCCAGTTCATGAAAATTTCACGACAAAAGCACATTAGACGTGCCGAGTTTCAGCCCTTAAATATTTATTTGTAAGTATTTTAGTAAAATAAATTTATTCCAGATTGGTTAAACATACTATTTTGCAACGATTAGACTTATACTTTAGTTCCTTATACTTTATTTATTACTACAGACTATTTATTTTCTGTAAAAGAGAATTATTGGCACACAAAGATATCGCCAAATTTAGTACATTTACCTAATAGCTATAGTTAGGATAGTTTATAAGCAAGCTATCTTTTAATGTCTATAAAGCATTAATTATTCCGAATTGGCTTATCATCTTTTGGCTATGGATTATTCTCTTGATATTAATCAGGGTTTACAAATTTTATATACAAATTATACAGAATCACAATTTGATAAATTAGAAATTTAGGAAAAAAGAAAAAGTTTTAATAGTATATTGAATAATATATAAGTCTTTTTTACAAATAGTTGTCTTATAAATTTCTTTTCATGTTAGTGGGTTCTTCATTTCTTTTCATTTCTCATATAAAATTTTTATATTTTGTCGTCTCGATTTTTGATTTTTAATTTGTTTGTATAAAATTGTATCCTGACGAAGGGGCCATGGGCTATGAAACATGTTGATATTTTTTAATACAGAAGGGGTGAAAACAAAGTTAATTTTTATTAATTTTATTATACTATTATATAATTATTACATTAATCAAATTATATATATTTTTAAAAATATAATAGAAACCTAAAAAGGTTTATAATAATAATATAAGAAATAATAATAATATAATTTAGATACAAAGTCATTTTTTTATAGTTGGCCGAATTTTAGCATTTTTGTCACATCTGTTTTGAATTTGTCAGTGCTCAGTTGTTTGGTCTGTTGTGGCAGGTCGTTGTATAGTTTTATTCCGTTGCAAATTAGTCGGAATTGTCCTGTTTTTGTTTTGGCGTGTGTTATGTCATAGTTTTGAGCCATCCTAGTGTTGTGTTGGTGTTTTTCGTGTAATTTTATGTCTTCGTCTTGTATTTCGCCAATTGCTAGTCTGTGAATAATTTTAAGTGTTTCGAGTTTTGTAATGCTTTCGATGTTTAATTGTTGTGTTATACGGTAAACAGTTTCAGTTGGTGTCCGGTATTTCAGATCATAGACCATTTATTTTTTATTTGATATTATATTTAAGAATTTCAACCCTTTTAAATTAAAATATAAAAAAACTTCCATAATATTGTAACAGATGGATACAGTGACAACATACAAAAATAATTTGTGATCTAGTTAGAATCCCAAAAATACAAAAATTAAAAAAATATTTTTTTTACAACAACTTCAAGAACAAGTGTTTTTAATTATTGTACTCCTAATTTTTTACTGTACGCCATAAAATGTGTCCTTTTTTAGGTTTTCCCAACGCGAACGCCCTGTTTAGATGTATGCCGAGAACATTTTTTATTGCGTACATAATTCAAGGCTTAATTTATTTTTATGTGGCCCCAAACTCACCCGCACATGCCGCAAAGTCACTAATATTATACTTTTTAATTTACGGTGTTTGCAGCACTGCTCCGACTTGTGTATTCTCATTTCCTGCGCCTGGTTATTTGTGGTGGTAATAAGGTTCGCAACTTCTCGCATTCACCCTCACTAAGTTTAAATTACTGCAATTTAACCATTCGACATAAATCTTTTAATGATTCATAATTCATAAATCGTAAATAATTCCTTGAAATTAAGATAAATTATATAAGTCCTCACAGATATGAAGGTATTTATGTGAGAAAAATGTATGGAAGACTTTATAGGGTAGTCACAGGGCTTATGACATGTATGAGTTGGCTTAAGTGATTGATCTCTTTACACAACGTAACGTACACCAAGTCCTCCGTAACATCCACAATTAACAATTTTTTTTAAATTAAAAATAAATATGTTATTTTGTCTATCTTCTTTCGAATATTTTAAGAGTCTTCAATATATTAGAGTATATATCTTCAATATATACGTTAGAGTCATCAATATATTAATTACCCTAACCAATGTCGTACGTTTCTGCATTTGGATGATGATTTCTATTTGTATACAATAATTTTGCCATGGTGCCCGTTGGGTTGTGTGGCGCAGCGGATAACACGTCTGACTGCGGATCAGAAGATGCCAGGTTCGAATATTTTTTTTGTTGAAATTTTAATTACATTTTTGGTTTTGAACATTCAAATTTGTTTATGTAAAAATTAAACAAAGATTAATTCTTTATAATGTTGTATAAAAGTAATCAACACTGCGAGAAGAGAAGAGAGTAGGTACCTACCTATCGAACTATGGTTTATTCCGCTCTGACTTATTAATCGGTTAGAAATTTTGAATAAATACTTTGTCTTAATTATATCTAAACTACCCGTAATTAAAAGTGGCAATTTACCAGATACAATTACCAGATAAATTGACCGCGAAGCGACTGACGTAAACAATTGTGTTTGCTGCGCAGCAAACACATTTGGCCGCGAAGCGTCCACAATAGCCGCCCGCAGGGCCTAGCAGTAAGCAATCGGCTTCGCCGATTCCCATTGCATAGTAAATATGTAGATGCTACCAATGGTAATGATACTTGTATACTTTTATTAATCACTTTTAATTTACTGAAAATACTGCAGCTTGTTTTTGTGTGTTTTTGTCGTATAACATTATTTTTATTTTACTTTATTTGAGGCTTCCACATATTGACTGCAAGTTTTTGTGTATGCCTAACACATGACATTATATTCAACATTAAATGTTATTTTATTGCGTGTTTTTTTTTAAATATTTATTTGAGACACTAACAGGATAATAGGTACATGGTACTCTAATAATAAAACATAAATGAAGACTAAGCCCGTTATCTCAATTACAAGTGTCTTCGGCACGCTCTAGTAACATGTATTTTTGCATTTGAGTATATTTTACATGTACATTTATGTGTATTGTATATTTTGTGTTTGAATGTAGTGCGATCAGTATTTAATAAATAATTGATTTAATGGATCTATAGGTTCAGATCATCGTTTAGAATATGGATGTTGTGTATGAGTGAGTTTTTGAATGATGATAAGGTATCCGCAAAAATATCAGCATTAGTTTTGTTTTAATTGGAGGGATGACGTAACCACTTTTTCCTCGAATTGAATTTATGTATTTTCATCGTCTCTGTATGAGCCTCTTTAATTAAAATAAAAAGAATAAGTATTTCACACATTAATTCTGAATACTACCTGCAATTCTAATGAAAATTTGACATTTTGTGTCCTTAAAACAAGGTTTCATCTGTTTCTTCAAGGTCATTCATCTGGTATTTTTGTGAAAACTTGCTTTTCCGTTTCAACACTTTGACATAAATTTTCTTGTTAACTTTGCTACAAACGTGTGAAAATTTCTTGTTGTTTAAGAGATAATAATAAAATAGTGTGATTTGTATGTAGTATTTGAGAGATTTCTTTGATTAACATCGTGTTAATTTTACTACAAATAAACATGAGTTATATTAAAAAAAAATACGCCCGAAATTAGGAATTGGTTTACTTTATTATACAAAATTGATATAGCGACATTTTTAAAAAATTTCATGTCAATGGCGTTAAATTTCAGATAGTATATTTATGGTAGAGTGGAAATTTGTTGTAGGAAATACTAAAAATCTTTATATAATCAATAAAATACCATCGTTTAATCCGCAGAAGTAGGATTACAAAACATTTTTTTTCCATCCAAAGTAATGAGGTACATGCGCTGTATCGATACAGATAAATATATCATTACTTCTTGTAACAAACACTATACGTTTTGGAATATTTTTAGTTTTTCTAAATTTTACAGAACACAGCACTGGATTTTTGTCACAGGCACGTCATTAATCAAGAGAGGTATATTATTATAGATGTCTCACAGAGGCGAAATTATATTTTTTTAAGGAAAAGTAGGTATGGAAGTCTTTGGGTCTTCATAGAGCTTACGACCAATCATGTGGCTGGCTTAAGTGATCACTTAACACAATGTAACCATTTCCACCCATGATAAAATACCACGTCTATCAAATTTTTGGAAGTTGTATATACTCAAATTTTACATTTATGTTATTCATATATGTGTTGTAATAATCCTTAGCGCGACCGGCATCCTAAGCTATTTCCTTCCCCTTAAATAACCACGGATGTCACTAATGAGATATCTGTGTTTGATGATTGGATTTTTTTAAAGTAATATCCTTTATATGTGCAATGAGATTCTTCCTAATTATCAGCATTACACTAGAATATGCCTGAAATATCATTTCAATTTTTTAAACTCTTTTTTAGACCAGTATTTTCATTCAGAATATTTTGACACGTTGTAAAATTTAAATATATAAAACTTCAAAAAATTAAGACATGATATTCTATCACGGGTGGAAATATGAACGTTAGACTGTGCAAAGGGATTACTTAAGCCAGCCATACGATAGATCGTAAGCCCTATGAACACCCAGAGACTTTCATACCTACTTTCCTATAAAAAATATACAATTTTTATTCTGTGAGACATCTATAATTAATCTTGACTGTACGTTTTTTGCTTTAACTTGTCAAGGCTTCTGTATTGTGAAAGATTTGTTGTATAAAGTGAAAATTTTGAATTATCATGTTCTTATGATAATAAAAAGTCAATGGTAGGACAAAAGAGGTCTAGAATAATTACGACAATATTATAAAATATAGAGTAATATATAATGTCCTACAATTTTTTATAACATAGGATAAATCAATCGAAATGCTTTTGGTAACAAGAAACAACATTTTTGAAATTCACTAACTAACCAACTAACCATCACGCCGTTTTCCCGCAGGGGTAGGCAGAGAGGATTAAACGTCACACTCTTCTATCAAGTTCTACGTTTTTTGCGGCTTTTAACAGGGCCATCTTCAAATACTTGTAGTACCTGATCGTGCCAGGTCTTTCGCGGACGTCCTCTATTTCTATTGTCTTCGACACTCGCCTCATATATTTTCTTAACCATCCTTTCCTCGTCCATACATTCCACATGATCAAACCATCTCAGTTCCGCATTAATCGAAAAATATTTTCTTTGAATGTTATCTTGTGAAAATCATTTTATATTTAAATTTGTTGTCTGATTAATTATCACATATGAAAACTTATTGTATCGTTATCAAATTCAACATTTTCTTTGTTGTATAAATATACTCGTATATAAATAATACATATTTTTTTAAACACAGATGCGTCCGCGGAATATATGTCACATAAAAAAAGGCTTGCTATTGCTATTTTAAAACTACTCCATATGCCTGTGCTATGAAAAATAAAAAGGAAAGGCTCTAACCCGCAACTACTGGATCACTAGGAAAGTCTGTTTACCACTAGACCAAAAATAAAATCCATGTTCCACCTTATGATAATATCGTGAATATTATGCGAGTTTTCTTATTTATAGGAGGTAAAATTAAATGTTTGAAATAAAGTAATTAATAATATTTATGTTTTTTGCAAAAATAAAAAGGACAACTATTAAATATATTCTTCACAGGAATAATACAATACATGTTACTTGTTTTTTTTATAAATAATCATGATTTTGATTTAGCTCCAGATTACTCCAAAGCTAAACCCTGGAGGTATCGATCTACACCGAAAAGTCAATTACAGGGATAAAAAAAGAAGCTCAACTTGACATAAAATTCCAATATTTACATTGACTGCGGCCGTGAAAGCCTCCGAAATTGGTTACTTTTTAACCCCTTTTTAAGGGTAAATTAAAAGCAAAGAATCATTCCAAGCACCTTCAGTAAATGAATACACCCCGCTTGCAGTGGGCTGGTTCAACCCTCGGGCTATTAACGTCTTATAAAAGACCTTTCAACCCTTTTTCACTCTTCCCTTTGAGCTTTTCAAGGAGAAAGAACCTTTGATATTTCAACCCCTTTCGTTTTATTAGTTCGATCGGTTTTTTGAATAGCAGAGTTGATATTGACCAGCCAAATATTATAATTATTTGGTGAGTTTTCGTAAAAAATGTAAATTCATTTTAATTAAAATAAAAAATATTTCAAAAATACCAAATTCGCTAAAAAAAGGTTTCTTTTTTATGATATACAGAATTAACATTTATTTAAAGCTGAGAATTTTAGAAAACTAAGTCAGTCTTTAAGACTTTTGTAACAAAAAATTCCCTTTGCCAAATATTTAAGACTGCGTATTTTTGTATTTAAACCAAAAAAGGAGCATGATAAATTAATGAAGCTATTTTCAAAAGGATATGTAATACACTTTATATAATACTATAAAAATGTTTATATAATTATCAATGAGATGGATGACTATGCGAAATAGTCGAGTTCATATTTAGACATTTTTATTAAATCTAAAATTGGAATTTATATTAAATATACAAATGAAAAAGAGATCATATTTGTTAAGAGAAAATCCTTTATTTATATCGGAACAAGTAAAAAAGAGAACGATTTCTTGATAATGTTGGCGAAGTGAATTTGAATGAAATTCCATCTACTTAATCGTATCAAATTTAGAGATAATGGAATACTTGTAATTCTTTAAACAGTTTTTTTATATAATTAAAACATCGTTAATTTTAGTGTAGCGGGTTCTAATAATAAAATGCTTTTATTATAATTACATATGGGTACATTGAGATTTGTTTAAGTGCGAGAATCGTTCATTAGCGGGAATTCAAAAATTGAGTAGATGTTGGAGTTGGCTCTCAGATGAGAGGAAAAAACAGGAACGACGATCGCAGCATGAACTTAGACCGCAAATAAGACGAAAATCCTACCTTTGAGATGCTGGATGCTGGTTTAAGGGACGGAAATGCCTCTTTCTTCGATGTTCCTGGTCCAACTGCAGACACAAACTCCACTCGAATCGCCAATTATTGAAAAATATACCGAAAGGACACAATCCATGGTTTAACAACAAATGCGGTAATTATAATATGCGGTGTCTTGACACGTAGATAATATTAGTTTCTTTAGTATCTTCTTTACTCGAAGACAATTTAGAAGTGATAGCGGGGCGGTAGGAATAATTAATTATATGCGGTTGAGTTATAAGGACGATAGATGTCGCTAAACGTATTAAAATGGGAAGGTAGACGGATTGGGAATTAATTAGAAATAAAAAGGATTTAGAGGACAAAGATAAAGAAATACAACCGCTCGCAAGGAAAAAAATGTTTTGACAAGCGAACGCGAAACCATAGATTCCGGGCGAAAAGAATGTGATGTGAATGTGAGCGAACATAGACAACCAGCGAATAAAAAGTATCCGTGTGTTGAATTTTCTAGCGTGATGAACTAGTGCGAAATTACGAAATAGGGTTTTGGTAGAATTTGTGTCCGGAGCCCTCGAGTTTAATAAAGGTTTTGTATTTGCATAATTTATGTTTTAATCGGAATCCTAATTATAATAATTTCGTTGTCTATCTGTCCGTCCATCCGTTTGTCTATCTGTCCATGTAACTTCGTGTATCGTCCGCTTATTTTTTTGATTTTTTTTTAATTTAAAAAAAAAATCGATTTTTTTTTTATCGACTTTTTTTAAAAATTATATAAATATATACTTATTTGTTAGGAACAGACATGTAAAATAACCGTCATTTTTGACGGGTTACAGCTAGTCCCAGTTATAATAATTTCGTTGTCTGTCCGTCCGTCCATCCGTCGTAACGTCATGTAACGTCCGTAACTTATTTATATAATATAAATATATATTATATAGTATAAAAACATTATTTTCTTTTTTTAATATAAACAAGTAGGTACTTATTCTTAAGGAATCGACCTATGAAAGTACCGTCATTTTTGACGGGTTACAGTTATTTAGGAAATAATAAGTACGCGTTTTATTCAGATTATAATACACACCGAGTGTTCCAGAAGCCCATCTCACATATTTTATACAAATGTTCTCCCACCAAAAAATGGACCCGCTAGGAAGTTATTAATATAAATATGTATATACATTTATTACTCCGAGGTACCATTTTTGTTTTGCAAAAGTTTGGTTTATTCCTACAGAAATATTAAACGGCGTCATTTATCGCAATAATAAATCAAGACCTTTCAGGCGGTGAAAGAAAGTTTGATGAATTTGGAAACTTTCTCGGCGGAAGATCCCGGAATGGTCCCCGGAAAATGTTTTACGTCGGAAATTCATTGCATTCTTCCCCTTGAGAGACGTATGTACGCATTACCTCACTAAAGCAGAATATTTTTTAACGAAAGAACTCTTACAACGACGTATTAAAATTAATATTACAAAAAAAAGTTAAATTTAAACCTTACACGTATCTGGATAGAAATTATGGAGGTCTATTCTCTGAGCAGAGATAAAGCATAAAGAAATGATAGGTTAAGTTATTATATAACAATGTTTTAACTCCTGTGTGTCGGTGATGTAACGTAGATCTACCTGTCATACAAAATATGAAATATCTACCTTATTTACGAAAACTAAAACGTCACATTTTTTGTAATCATCGAATAGACATTTTAACACCAAAATTACTAAATTAAACTGTTAGGAGTGTACGGATTTTTTAATTAAAAAATATTTATTCATTACTCTCGTATTTTCGGCCAGTGTGTAAGAGAGAGCAGTATATTGTGCATCGCAGTTAAATCGAGCAAGAAAGAGCACTACAATACCATACATTTCATGTAGGACAGAGATGGCGGTTGCTTGGGTTTCGGCGAAAGAAAAAACAATATAGAAAGAGTACGATAGAGTCGGGTAACACGTGCTAGACAAAGACAGAGTGCATGCGACTGAAGCGAGCAGGCGACCACGTCGTTGTATTCAGTTGCTATTGAAACGTCGGCGGAAGCGAACGCAAATTCGATTTGCCATGATTTGACTAATAATTTACTAAAATAATGCAAATATGTATATTTACCTTACATAATTATATAAAGGGACCTTTAAAAAGTCTTATCTGTATTGTGTATATGTATATTTTATCACATATTAAAAACTATGCTGATTTTCAATCAGGTAACGCTGTGTTACACCACCGTCCCCAAAGTTTTTTTTAGCACAGTCTTTTAAGAGTTAATAAGAAATGCTGATCTACATCTATCGATGAGATGGACTGCATCTCCCAAAACCAATGTCATTACTTAAATAATACGTATTTTTGTGTGCGGTATAAAGTTTGTTCAAATATATGTTTTAATTTAAATAGTAATGTTGCACCACAAAATAATCACGGCATGAATTATACCTTCGTCAACCCTTCATAATTCAAACGACCACATCGTCATAGGGGCTGGTAATGTTTAGGAAATATCAAAGATTAACGTATAATGCGGAACCTATATTTAATACCTTCCAGATTTAAGATAGCTATTCTGGCTAATTACAGTGGTGATTGGTTTGAATTGGTTTTGAATTTCATATGTACTGCCACCACACAAAATAATTTTGTTTGTAAGATGTATGCAAAATTGAACAATATCGGCCTAATAGTTTTTGGGATATTTTCTTCATTAGTTTGGAAAAGAGAGATTTGAGAAAAGCGCAAAATAATGATGGAATTCATTTAAAAATTAACTTCCAATGCTTACTTCAATTTCTTTATCTCAACTTATTTTTTTGAATTTTTTACTAAATGACGACTCAAATTAGGATAATAGGATAAAGCAAAAAAGTTTTTTCAAAAATGTAAAGGTGGTGTACAAAAGGTGTCAAACAGGGATGCGTAATGTCACCATGGCTTTTCAACCTGTATATGGAAAATTGTATGAAAGAACTGAAGGAACTAGAAGTTGGAGCGAAAATGGACGGACTCACGATATCCTGCCTACTATATGCAGACGATGCAGTATTAGTGGCTAACAGTGAAGCTGATCTGCAGTGCCTGGTATCCAGGATGCATGCAGTGTAAACTTCTGATGAATGTCAGCAAATCGAAAGTGATGGTATTCGAGAGAGACGAAAGATTGACTAAGTATGATGTAATTGTAAACAACGAATGCTTAGAACAAGTGAAGGAGTTTGTGTATTTGGGAAGTATGTTTAGAGACAGCAAGGCTGAGAATGATATCGAAAGGAGAGTGACTGCGGGAAACAAAGTTAATGGTGCTCTAAATGCAATTATTTCTAATAATAATCTGTCAAAGGAAGTAAGACTAGCGGCACATAATGTCGTTCTAGTACCAACCCTGATGTATGGAAGCAAAGCCTGGAATTGGCAAAGAATGAATGAAAGTAGACTGTATGCGGTGGAAATTCGGTCATTAAGAAGCTTGTGTGGAAAGTCTTTGGTTGCTAGAGTGAGGAATGAACAAATTAGAAGTGAATGTAATGCTGGCTGTAGTGTGGTAGATAGAATGTAGAAAGGAGTACTAAGATGGTTTCGTCATGATGGTTAAGAAAATATATGAGGCGAGTGTTGAAGGCAACAAGAATGGAGAGCGTCCGCGAAAATACTTGCACGATCAGATACTACAAGTATTTGAGGATGGCCCTGTTAAAAGCCTCAACAACCGTAAAACTTGTATGAGAAGATAAATGAATGTAGCCGAAGCAAAAGTGGTGTGCCAATATAGAAGAATATGGCGTTCTATCCTCTCTGCCTACCCCTGCGGGGAAACGGTGTGATGGTTAGTTAGTTAAAGGTCGTGTTACCTCTTAAACCGTTTATTGGGTAGCGAATTAGTTAAAAATAAAATAAAAACATTATAATCTTCAGAAAATTTGTACGTGCACGATAATTATAAACCTGAAGATGCAAAAAAATTATGGAAAATTCAAATCTCAATTGAAAAATCCTCTACAAAAAAAATCACAATAACGCAATGAAAAAAATCTTACTTTTAAATGTTATTACAATACCTACTTAATTTTTAATTTTTATAACTTAATTTAACGTTTCCTTGTGTATATCTTATTTACTTAATCTAATGCCTTACATTTTTGTATTCTTGTACTGTTTATATCTTACTTACCTAATGTAATGTCTTAATTTTTGTAACATCTAATATTTCTTTTTCTATATCTTACTTATTTACATAATCTAATGTCTTACACTAACGATTACATTAACAATCGATATATACATATATGACAATGCCCCCCATTTTTAAACACGAGAATAAATTCTCATTTAAAAGTGGGTAAGCGTCTTATATAAATGTATATTAATTATATTATATTGAAATGTTAAGTTTCATCAGTTTGTACATTTACCAAATAAATTTAATAATTTTTTTTTTTTTTTAAAAAACACCCCTTACAAAAGATTCGGGTAGTCTTGTGTAATAGTTGGGGTTAAACTGGGGGCCATCCGTCATGCCTCCCCGAAGGGCTGTGTGTGTGAATTATCTTACAGCCACTTAGGAGAGAATTTCTTAATAACTCCAGATAAGGGGCTTTAGCGCGGAATTTCGCGAAAGTTACGCGCGCCGCAGCTGAAAATATTCTAAACACCGCCGCATACTTCAGTCGCGAAATTATTCAATGTTGAAACTTTCTCATCACCTTAATGGCGGTGCTAAGATTTAAATAAAGATTCTGCTCTAAATACAGATTATTAAACAATGAAGTGGACATTTTAACCGCAACGCGAACCTCCATAAAGCATTTTGAACAAAATCTCCCATCGGCGTTCTTAAAATACCCTTTGTTCTTTATTTTTCACTGTTTCTTCTTTCTTTCATCTGCACCACGCTTCGTTTAATAATCTTTATACAAAAAAAATGTAAGCAAATATAGAGAAGACAGTAGGAACATGAAAATGCGTTCGTTCGGTGGTATGCCAACAATTCTACGAATGAATCACCCTTTGTGGAAGTTACTTTAACATCGCTTTTTCATGATTTTTTATTCGTTTGTTTATTTTTATTTAGCCATTAAAAAAATACATCTCGTATAATTTTGAAAAAAAAAAACACAATATAATCTTAAAATTTTAAAAAGCAATATAACATTCCTACATCTTTACAACCTAACATGATCGTATAACAGTAAACTTACATTTAACATATTGTGCACTTATCTTAGAAAAAGTTGTGAGACTAGTTATTTCCTTCACATTTGCTGGCAGTTCAATGAACTTTAAAGTGCAAACTATTTTGTGTTCCTGCCAGTTTTATTTGTGGAAACATGAGATCCCACAAATTTCTTGTAAGATAAGTGTGGAACTCCAAATAATATCTTATTTCTATGCATATATATACAACTCTGTCCCAAAAGTATCCGGAAATCTCGTTTTAAAATCCCGCCTGCAAGTTTCCTGCCAGTTTTATTAGTGGAAACTGAGATCTCACTAATTTCTTGTAAGATAAGAGTGGACCTCCAAATAATATCTTATTTCTATGCATATACATTCAACTGTGTCCCAAAAGTATCCGGAAATCTCATTTAAAAATCCCGCCTGCAAGTTTCCTGCCAGTTTTATTTGTGGAAAACTGAGATCTCACTAATTTCTTGTAAGACAAGTGTAGACCTCCAAATAACATATCATATTTTTATACATATATATACTACTCTGTCCCAAAAGTATCCCGAAATCTCTTTTGAAAATCCCGCGCTAGAGATATTTCAAAAAATATTTTTGCGTTAGGTTGGTGAAACTGCTAGTGACATGTGGTAAAAAAATAACCTCACTTCTGTCCAGTATTTTTGTGAGTAATTAACATTTGTGTCAAACAACTTTGGTGGTCGGTTCGTATTTTATTATGACTGAATTTGTTGAGCAACGACCGCGTGTTAAATTCTGTGTTGAAAATGAAATTTCTTGTGCCGAAATGCTAAGAATATTGCAAAAGGCATTAACAAATAATTATATGTCCAATACTCGGGGATACAAATGGTATAAACTATTCAAAGAGGGGCATACACTGGTCGAAGATTTGCCACGGGCTGGAACGCCATCCTCTTCAACTGACGACTATCGTATCAAAAAAGTAAAGCGAATTGTGAAGAAAAATCGTCGTGTGCATGTAAGAGAGATTATCAGAGACATCGGCTTGCCAAAAACAATGGCACACTGCACATTGACTGCTCGATTCGTTCCAAAATATCTATTTTCATGCAAAAACAGCGCAGAATGGTTTTTACTGATCATATGCTTTCTGAAGTACAAAACTTATTACTCATTTTATATTAACTCGTGACGTCTGCTTGCTTGCTTGCCGACTTGCCGTCGAAAAATTTTTGGATCGATTTTTTACCCTTTTCCGTGATCCAATCGAGCTGAAACATTGCAAGCGGACTCGTGGCGACGATCAAGAAGATCTATCAAATTTTCGTTAAAAAAAAAATAATTATAGTATAATTTCGGATTTTTAGAAATTTTAATGGTTTTTTCAAATTGGAATCATTACAAAAGTTTGATTGTTAGCAACGGTGGCCCGATAACGTCGCGGAATATTTTCTAAATTTGAATTACTCCGTCGGTATAATAGGTACATCACTACGAATTTCGAAAATTTACAAAACAATTGGTTCACAGATGACAGCAAAATTGGGCTTTTTGGGAAAAAATCAAATAATAAAGAGATATTTTTAGAGATTTTTGACATAGATATTTGTCTAGATATGTTTCATTTTCAGTCAATCAATTATTACATGATGGTAAACTTAATTTACAAAGAAAGGGAGTAAAATAAAAACTTGGTTTTTATGGGTTATTTTTTAAAACAAGTAACTTTGTTTTAACCACTGATTTTATTTTAACAAATACTCGACATGTTTCGGGAACCAACGGTCCCTTCTTCAAGAGAATACAAGGTATACTGTAGAATCATAACAAGTATAGATCTTAATTTATAAAGTCATAGAAAAATAACAAACAAAGAAAATGCACAGGCATAGATTACCCCCGGAACATAGACAAAACATAGACAATAAAAGACAAATATGTAAGTTAAGCAAGAAATAAAAATATATGACAAAGCAAAGACAAATACATATATTAAGTAAGAAGCAAAAAATATTTGAAAATCAAGGTATACATAAAAATTAAAAATTAATAAGTGAATATATTCAAAGGTTACTGTTAGTGAAGATAGTTTGGTTATTTATTATGTTTAAATTACTATTAATGCTCTTTCTAATTTCTAAAATTTCTAATTTATCTAATTGTATATGACACTAGCAGTGATATTAAAATGGCACCACAAAGGATTTTGCATTTATTGAAGAGGTTATTTTTGTTAAATTATGAATTCCACCCGACGGCCATGACAGTCAACAAGGAGTATTACCTCGAAGTCATAAGGCATTTTCTTGATGCTATCCGTTGCAAGTGGCCAGATTTGTGGGCGGAAAACTCATGGATTTTACACAATGGTAACTCGCCGGCTCACACAGCCATGATTGCTATAAATATTTTATGAACATTTTGAACACTATATAATTAAACAATGCACTTTTTCATGATAAATTAATAATAAACAATGATTTAGTGATAAGATAAATTGTAAATAATATTCAGTCTAAAACAATAATAAATCATAGCGTTTACCTGGTGGTCGGATATAATCAATTTATTATAATTAATTTTAAGTATCTAAAAATTTTGAATAAACCACGTGGAGTAACTTCATGTTTACCGGTTTCTATACCACCGTACCTTCGTCTAAAAACGTCGAATAATTGTTTTTTGAGCGTGTATACGAAATCTGAGCAATTGATTAATTTTATATAATATTTTGTCCTCATTTTGTTGTAAAGCTGCTCATATCGACTTCATTTTAGTCATATTTCCTGACAAATATATATGTATGTTCACAATTAATAAAATAAAAAGTAAACACTCTATCAAACTGTATAAAATATAAAAAAATAATTAAATGTATGAGTCTAAGAAGTTGTAAGGATGAAGAGGGTATAAAATAAATGCCTGTGTCTAATTTGACTGCGCTGAAATATTGTTTGGTTCTCGAGTCTAAGGACTTGAAGTGGACAAGAACTGGACAACCGAAATACGAAGGGGATGAAATTATCTGAAGACTTGCTCTTATGCGAATTATTTAGTGTTAAAGTTCTCTGTTTACGAAGTGCCTTGAACCGTAGTCACCAAGAGAGTTGTTTATGTTATAACAGTTTTGTATTTATGAGTGTATACAATTCTGGATAGTTTCATATTAAGATTTTACAATGTTGAATATGATAGGTACCGTTTGCTTCATATATGAGGTGATACCAATTAAAAAATAAAGAGAACATATATTATTTCGTATCGACGAGAAATATAAAACTCATACAATAATGTGCGTAATCATGCCATAAATAACAGTTAATTTCAGTATCTATTGGTTAAGTGAATTGTATCTTTGTATAATATATAAAATGTTACAGATTATTTTGTCTTATGACACAGGTTTTCAACTAATTTTTGGCATATTTCGCCGACTATAGATACAGAAACCTCTTGATGGCACATCACATATTATAATTTTCATAAGCTAGTTAATAAAACTCAGGTAAAAAACAGTAGTGCGAGGTTAGTACTTTTTACAAAACTTTACTGACTTTTACCCAAAACGATGAAAATAATAATACTAGCCTCATTTTTCTCTAAATGCATTTTTTGAGGGAAATTCCTTTTATCCTAGTGGATGAAAACAATACTACTACCATAGGTATGCAGTGAGAAAAAGAAGCATGACTTTCAAGGAAATTATTTATTTTATTTAGGGAAAATTAACAGAATATTAACATATTAACAAATATAAAATAATGGATTTTAAAATTATGCCGATTTAAAATTTTCCACTGAATATAGTAATTTGTTAGAATATAGTTTTATTAATTAGAACATAGTTTATTAGAATATGGTAATTTATTAGAGCAAGTGTGCCGTAGTAAAATATTTTTAAAAATTATTTTAACAGCTAGTGGAGAGGTTGAAGGGGAATGTGGGATGGGAGTAGAAGGGAAGATAAATTGTACAAATTAGTTTGGGTGCGGTTGTGTAGATATTGCTTGTTTTATGTATCTTATCGTTGAGTTGAAAATATAAATGTGGTGATAGTTTGTGTTAAATGAATAAGAGATTTATCTCGTAGTATTTCTATCACAATAATTAACATATAATTCAGATTATAATATTTCATAATATTCTGCCATATAAATATTTATTTTAGATTTTTTTTTCCAAATATATTTTTAAATAAAAGTCATGTTTCTTGTTCTCACTGCACGCCCCTGACTATAACCTAGAAGATGTAGGACAAAGATCGGTTTAACTAAAAATTTATAATATTTTTTCACATTACAATATTGAATCTCAATAATTTTCACGTAACAAGATTAACTTTAAACTCCAACGTTTTACGAATCATAAATACGATATTAAATTATTATTCCAGCGTCCCGGCTTCTGCGAATGGAAGTCGTGGTAAACGGTAATTATCGAACAAGTCAGGTACTTCCCGGCTGGCGCACTATAAAACGACAAAGAGAACAGGATTGTTGGAAGCCACGACTTCCACGAAAACCGAGTGTTCTCAATAAAACCGCTCCGTTCGGTTTGGCCATTAAAACGAAACATCCGCTGGCTGTTTTATGTCTTTAAAATGTTATCCCCCATCCCCCAACCCTAGCGCCGAAGCCTCAACAAGGGTGGTCCACGAGCAACATGGCGATCAGCACCGCAAACATAACACACGGCCTTATCTAATTAGATTTACAGTATACAAGTATTTTGTACAACACACACATACCCAAAAGTAATCCCGTAAACACGTATTTCAAATTTTTATTTTATCCTTTACGTAAAAATATATCGCTTTAATGCTAAACCCTTAAAGGTTTTACGGATGTTTATCTGCGACTTATTATAGGCTTTTATAATATCATATTTCATTTATATAATACAATAAAAATGCCTTACCATCTGATTAAAAAATGAAAAGAATACAATTCATTTCATTTTTTATTTCAAAGATCAAAAATATATTTTTATTTATGTGTTTTTAAATTATCATATTTCAAATTCAATAGCTAAAAATGGCAGATTCTCTTCCACCAGCTTTTTATATATAATAAATTTAAAAGTTCTGTAGTAAATAAAATGGATAAGAACAATATTAAAGAAATCGATTATTTTGTAATGATTGTAATCATTTTTATACAGGTTAAATTTGTAGAAATTAGGAAATATCCTAAATATCTAATACGAATCTAATAAGTATCTAATAAATAAATAAAAGTTATCTAATAGATATCTAATAAGGATGAAACAAAACACTTTTGATTAATCAATTAGAGAAGACAACAGAATAAATATTTAAATGCCACCGGGAATCGAACCACGGACCTCACATTCTATCCGGGAATGGCGCGTTATCCATTTCGCCATGGCACTCAGGTAATTTAACGAAAATTTTTTCAACCTTATATGCAATCTCTTTTTAATTGATTAACATTTTTATTCCATTTTTAGAAGCAATTCACTTTTTATAATGCAATAGTTACGAATACCTTAATTCGTTAATTTGATTCTTTCTGTATGTCTTCTCCAATTGATTAATAAAAATTGTTTAATAATTCACAGAATTTTGTTCTGAAATTACAACTTTTGTGTAAGAATGTGTTCCCATTAATAATAAGGATGAAACAGTTTAAATAGCAATAACAATTCGTAATTTTCTAATCGGCTTATCAAAATAAACAATTCTTTTGATTTTATATACAAATAACAAAGAATTACAGTAGAATAATTTAGAAATTTAAGAAATAAGAAAACGTGATGATTGCAAATTAAATATTTTAAATGACCAGGTCTTGTTTTGCCAAAAGTTAGGTTTCAAGATTGTTTTTGCATTAATTATTTATGTAAGTCTCATTTTATTACGGAATAAGTTATTTAAGCGTCGCTGTTGTGCTGTTTTAGATAAATAAACTTTCTGGTTCTTAATAAGTAAGATTCCATATTAAACTCTGAATTCAATACGATAGCACCAATACAGAAATTAATCAATATATATAAATATATATATAAAAAGAAACCCGTGTTTCCCTACCCGCCAAGTTTTCTCCACAACCAGCCACAATCACCCACTGGTGGTTATGGTGGTGGATAACCCTTGGTGTTACATCGAAAATATGCGATTTTGGTGGGGATGGCTGTGCGTGGGTGGGAGTGGGTGACGAAAATGTGCTTTCTAGCGCATTTTTTTGTTATGGGAAGGCCGCAAATGCTTTAGATTGTTTCAACATAGGTGCGCCGACTGCGTCTGTGAGTCGAGAGTCTAGAAGGTTCTGAAAAAACCTGCTCTAGAAAGTTCTGGAAGGAGAAGGTTCTAGAAAATTCCCGAAAGTTCTATAATTTTCTAAGCTGAGTGGCGGAATGTGGCGGTGTGTCTAGAAGGTTCCTGTACATTCGATAAATTCCTTGAAAGTTCTGGAAGGAGAATGTTCTAGAAGGTTCGCGACGCGAAGTTCTATGACGATCCAAACAGTGTACTAAAAATCTACGCATGCGAAGCCGCGCAGGCACAGCTAGTCATTTATATATGCAAATCAAATAGTGATAATGCATTTTATTAAGAAGAATGCGAAAATATTGATAATCGATTAAGACTTGGCAATAGAGTAAAACATTTGAAGATATATACGTATTACGAACAATGGTTGATGTTGAGTTTTAAACAATGTCAACTGGTCTATATAAAAGCAATAAATATTTTACGGCCCCTTATTGAGATGGTCCCGTTAAAGTCCCATAAAAAGGTTTTCCGACACAATGTTACCGCAGTTTACATAAAATCTTTCCCTCCGGATATTAAAATCGTCGCGAATCTATAAATTACACATTTAAGATGTAATAAAATATTTATTGAGAGATTATGAAATATAATGGCCGTTTTATGGGACTCGATTATGAAAAGAAAAAAAAAACATTATTTTAAATACCGTTTGGTGTAGCGGTTTTTAATTAATCAAATACATGCGGTTTTTCATCGAGATTTGTTCGTAGAGACAATCGTTCATTCGCGCGAATTATAATGTAACGAGATGCTGGAGATTTGGCCGGTAGATGAACAGAGAAATAGACACGAATATTGCAGTTAATATGAACAACAAATAAGGAGATCTCCTACCTTTTCAATTCTGGATGTTGGGATAAGAAATGGAAATGCCTCTTTCTTCCTTTTCTCTTTATTCTTGGTCCAACTGCAACTCGAGATGACACAATCCACGGCTGCAGTATATTCCAATACAAGTGCTTATGCGGGTTTATAAGATAATATTTCCTGAACAATGGTCCAAAAAACGAACTTTTAAGAGATGCGGTACAACGCGGTTTCTTCACTCAAGTCAGACAATTAACAGGTAACAGCTGATAATGCGGTAGGAATTAAAAATGCCGGTCCATACAGGACCAGAGATGTCGCTAGGCGTATTGAAAAAAGGCGGAGGATGGAGTGGGAATTAATTAGAGATAAAGATAGGATTATAGGGACAGGATTGGTAGGCCTTCATCTTACTGAAGCTCCATTCACCACAACCATCGCCTCCATTTCTCCATATTTAACACTGGCCAAACCACCGTTCATTTTGAATTTATCATAATTAAATTGAAATACCTTGAGAAACAATTCGCGGATTTTCACATATTTCAAAATTTTTTACGTTTACTAATTTTACAAAATTTCACAAAACTATCAAATTTTATTATTACTGTACTGTACTAATTATACGCATAATAAAAAAAGAAAACGGTTATATTTTAATTAGAATTGGTGCGCTCGAAAAATCCTTTTTTTTCTGTAAGGACTTAGATATATTAAGGAAAAATTAATTAAATTTTAAAAACTTAATTGATTTATTTCCAAAACCACGTATAACATATAAGGGAAAAATTATATATCAGATTTTTTGCAATAATATGATAAACACTTTCAATAAAAATTATCTTGAATTATGTGATAATATTTGCAGGATTTAATACCATAGTCCATGTGTGGGAAACTAAGTTACGTCAGAAAATTTAATATGTTTTAAGACTTTTTAAAAGGAAATGTATATTGTTTATAAATTATCTAATGATTTGAAGAATAAAGTATACGTATACCAAAAAATAATCCCTACTTTTTCTCTCGCAAAGCTTTCTAATATTATATTATTAAGGAATGAAAAAATACAAAAAGTTTTCTCGAATGATCTAGAAAAGTATAAAGCAACCTGAAGGTACTAGGCACTTTGTCGGGGCGTGTGTCACGGGGATGGTTAAAGTTAAATTTTATTGGTACAAGTTAAAATCTGCGATCAGCGAGATATAATACTAGCGATGTTCCAGGCAACTATTTTTAGCGTGAATATACTATTGAGTTCTGTTATATTAAGTTGTTAAATATTTTCGTTTCGCTTGAACCCCATAGCAGCAAATATTAACCCACACTATAACCGAGGAGATTATAATCGTAAACTTTATGTGTCATACGTAGACTAAGATTAAAATTTATCTACTTATCAGAATATTATCGAAAGGAGATGTTTCAAGAATTATATCAATATTTGTTTCTGAGACATGGAAACATTGTAATTTTCATTCAATTAACCCAGGCCTGATCACACAATACAAACTTCGGATCTATTAGCAACAATTCCTGGAATTAATTTCAGAAGCCATACACGGATTGGCAAAAACCGTGAGAAACTTTACTACAGATATTCAGGGCTACCACAAAATATCTAATCGACATAAATAATGTAATAAAATATTCGGCAATCAAATCAAATGATCTATTTTTTCTGTATTATAAATTTGCTATTTCGGAAGACTGTTTTGTGAATGAAACAAATTAGATGAATCGATTCGAAAGATATATGAGAAAAATGCTGAAATATTAGGTCCTTACATATGAAATTGGCGTTTTGCCGTACTGGCAAATTTGATCTCAAATATCTTCTCTTTGGTTAAGAATTCCAAATCCAAATTTATACAGCTATTTACTCATGTATTTGTGTTTTGAAAATTATAATTTATTTGTTTTTTCCTCAATTGTTTTTTTCTTTGCGTCACTCAGTTTACAAAATGAAAAACTTGAAATATCGCGTTATTTACGAGTACGAGTTCCACCGTGGCACCAGTGCTGCAGAAACGGCTCGAAGGATTAATGATGTGTATGGCGACGGTGCCGCAAAAGAAAACACAGTGCGTTTTTGGTTCCAACGTTTTCGTTCTGGAAATTTCGACCTGCAGAACAAGCCCCGTGGACGGCCGGAGACCAAAGTTGATAATGAAGAATTGAAGGCTATTGTGGAAGCGGATCCATCGCAAACCACATCCGAGTTAGCTGCAGGCTGCGGTGTTAGTGATAAAACTGTTTTAATCCACTTGAAGCAAATTGGTAAGGTGAAAAAGCTTGAAAGGTGGGTACCTCACGAATTGAGTGAAGCAAATCAACAAACGCGCGTTGACTGCTACGTTGCATTACTCAACCGGCACAATAATGAAGGGATTTTAAATCGAATTATTACCTGTGATGAGAAGTGGATCCTGTACGATAATCGGATGTGCTCATCGCAATGGCTGAACCCTGCCGAACCAGCCGAACCATGCCCTAAGCGAAAATTGACTCCAAAAAAGTTACTTGTGAGCGTTTGGTGGACTAGTGCTTGTGTCGTTCACTACAGCTTTGTTAAATCTGGCCAGACGATGACGGCAGATGTCTATTGTTAGCAACTGCAAACCATGATGGAAAAGCTAGCTGCTAAACAACCGATGCTGGTTAATCGCTCTAGGCCACTGCTGCTTCATGATAACGCTAGACCACACACTGCACAACAGACGGCTACCAAATTAGAGGAGCTTCAATTGGAATGTCTAAGACATCTACCGTACTCTCCGGACCTTTACCATTTTTTCGAAATTTGGATAACTTCTTGTAAAGGAAAAAATTCAACTCCGATGGGGCAGTCCAAATCGCCTTCAAAGATTTTATTGATTCCCGTCCGAATATTTTTTTAGTAAAGGGATCGATGAACTACCTATGAGATGGCAAAAGTGCATAGATAGCAATAGATGGAAGAGGCCTGTATCCAGCAGTGGAGAGATAAAGGCTGAAGAAGAAGAAGATGGAAAAAATACATGAATAAAAAATAACATGTTGCAACTTGCAATTAAATTGCACAGGCATGATAAAATGCTTTGTCATTAAAAAAATATATATTAGTTGTGAGATTTGAAGATGGATTTTTTTATATCTGTGGTGGTCCAAAGTCGTCGCGACTCTAGCCACCGGAACCAGAATCCACCAATTAGGGCTCGATGCAGCTAATACGGTTCGAGCCTTTTTTAGATATAATCAATCAATCAATTACTCGCAAGTAATATTTCTATACTTAATTATTGCAACTAAAATACCGCAGATAATCGTGAGTATAATATACGCCCTGTATCCAACAAATAATTTTGCCTCTGCACATACTATGCGCCACTCACATGATACACGTCACGTGCCGACACGAGAAGATACCTTTGAATGGGTGGATATTTTCTCTCAAAATACCCATATACAGCAAATATCTTTCTAATTGATAAATTTTATTAGTTTTAAAATAAAATAACTATAAAAAGTGAATTAAAAATATTTAGTATTTCTCAAGATTAATTTAAACTGTAAAGCTGATGATAAATTGGTTTAAGAAGAGTTGAGTTGGACACGAAGAGAAATATTTTCATCATTAACACATTATTTAAGATTGTGAATCCGACGCAAATCGCCGGACTCGCGAGGGATGGTGGTAAATTTTATGAGGCAAAATTTACCACCATCATTGTTTGTGTATGCCTTTCTGCCTTTTGTCCAAAACAGTTTTGTTACAGACAGAATTGCCAGAGCTCTCAAGAAAAGAGACATTAAGACAGTTTTGGTACCAACTCCAAAATTAAGGATATGTTGAGATCAGCGAAGGATCGAGATCGCTTAGAAACAGACGGTGTGTATAGACTCGATTGTCAAGACTGCGATAGAGTATACGTGGAACAAACGGCGCGTACCATTTCCAAAAGGGTCAACGAGCACAAACGAGCATGCAAACTCGGTCATCCAGAAAAATCAGCACTGGCTGAGCATTTTCTGGATACCGGCCATCATTTTGCATTTGAACCTAAAATCTTCGGAAAGCCTAGTCACCATGCGCGTCTTATCAAGGAAGCACTAGAAATCTACAAGCATCCGATAAACATTAATAAAGATGATGGTCTCAAATTAAAAACATCTTGGTATCCGGCGCTTCAAAGTCATTCTCGTCGCAGACTCCGCAGAGATAGTGATCAGACAACAGATGAATCATACATACAACACAATACAACACATCATGACTTCGGCACGGTATTGCGAGCCGATACTTAACCACAACACCAACATTCAAGACAACACATCAGCCCTGATGATGGACCCTGCAATGGGATCCGAAACGTCGGCCCGAAAGGTCGTAACAACACGGCATAATACCCCAGTAAACACAAACTTGAAGATTCTGAGTGGCCGTGAAAACCTAAGAACATTATTAACGTGATGTTTAGCAATAAGTAGCAATCAGCTGTTTTCTTAAATTTACAAGAATTACACCCTACTCATCGTACGTGCGTCATTTATCACACCTTTGCGGAAAGACTGATATTTCGAGAAAATGTTTTTTTTTTGCAAATTTGAAATCACCGCGTCGAGTTCTATGAACTCTAAAAAAATGGCATCGTTTGCCCTAACGATATCGTCAATGGTTTGCCCCACAAACGGCTGAGTAATGAAAGAAAGAGATAAAATATCACACTCTAATTCAAAAGTTTGAAAGTAGTCTCCTGTAAAATCATTCATATCGAAATATCACAGTCTTTCCGCAAAGGTTCGTTATGTCCTTTTCTGATCCGTCTCATGTACGTTTTGAAACAATAATCCTTATTAATACTTGTATCTTGACAGCTCTCCTTATAATCTCCTTTCAATTGGTTGTCAAAGTGATTAATTGAAAATATGTATCGGTGGCCATTTCCGAAGGCCGCCCCTGCCCTGTGCGCTATCCTGTTCAAACAATGTTGTAGGGGCGTTTCAATTAGAATTGTGGCGACCAGCTCCGTCTCCTCAGTGGCGCCCGATTAAACGGATTAGAGCGGGGGACAAAGGCAACTTGACACGTCACAGCCTGTTTCGAATGTTAAATTTTAATCAAAAGGCTTCGATGAATTTGAAGAAGAAACTTCTGAAGAACTTCTGTTATCACAAAATTGAGAATATTTAGTGTATTACTATCTTTACTCATATTATAAAGAGGCAAAGTTTGTAGTTTGAGGATGCCAAAGCCCACAATGGGCTGTGGAGCCATTGATGAAAGTTTTTAAGTTTAGATGTAGGAGAATAATATTTGGAAGGAACCCACAAAATGGACATAGGCTATATATTATCCCGTTATAATAAATGAATTTTTGTGGTGATTTTCCAACTATTTTACAACTAAAGTAGACTAACTAAATTCAATTTTTTCATTCATTCCTCCCGCACGTGACAATACAATGCATATTTATTTAGTAATTTAACATGCTCGCTGGTCTAATGGCCAAGGTACTCTTATCGGTAGTTTGAGACTCTTTCTACTCGTACGTTCAATTTTTATAACATAGGCATTCATTACTTTGATAATAGTAAAAAAACTTTTTCATTTATTTAATTCGGTCATCCAATAGGGAGACACAATTGCATGATAAGATGAAATACAAAAAATAAAGTTAAATGTCTCCCACAATTAAAGGGTAACACAAATAGGACATAATCATAGATAAGTCAATTTGACAATGACAGATAAAACATCATTTAAACAATTGTTCCAAATTTAGCTTTAACATAGACATAAAGCGGCTCGTGATGTATATAATATACATGATCAGGGAGGGGGACGAGTTTCTAGTATCTGCTTTACCATATGACGATATTATTCATATTTAATGTTAAAAATATCTAATGAATACTGAAGGTACACACCGTGGTTTATCTCCGGCCGTGGTTTTCCGGACTGGCGAATCCTCTGTTTGTTTGTGTTGTACAACTTTCTTTTCATTTTTCCTTCTGGGAAGTGACTGCTATACCTTGTTTAACTTTCTCTCTGGTATTTCCTCGCATATATGCATATCACTGTATCGTATCTCATTATATTGTATTGTATTTTATTGTTTACTATTGATGACAGTGAAGCGGTTTTGTGTGGACGCCTCCCCGCGCGGCTTGCATTCATGTAAGTTTAATTAGTGTGTCTACACATGAGTACACACCGATCGTTAAGGACTCTGCACTATTTTCACAAGATTGCACTATTTAAAAAATTTCACAGTTAACTAAAAAAAATATCGATGAAATGACCTGCTAACAAGATTAACTAAGACACTCAGTTGGATAAAAGTTTAGTAATAAATAAAGATATTTGTATTTATATCCATAAAAATACTGAAGTATATCATTTGACAGCCTATAAGTGTGTCATATGTAATTGTTAAACCCAGTCGAATTACAAATCATTTAATTATGTCATTAATCCTTTCAAAGACGTGAGTTCTTTTGGCATTTAGCCACAGAATACTGATTTTGAAATTAAATTACAAATATCTAATGCTTAGTTGACTAACTAATATTATTTTGCACAGAATACCATGTCTCTTTGAGGCTTATATTTACGAGTATCATGATAAAATCAACACAATTATGTATGCAATAACAGAACTTTGGTAAATTAAATTTATGTTTCAATACACTTAAACATTTGACTTAATATATTTATAATCCTCTCTACTCCAACAAGAATCAGCGTGGTACTGCCGACAACTGGGAAAAATAATAATATTATTATTAATATAATTTTCAAAGTAAATAAGTGAGATAGGCTTTGATTAGGTAGTACATACGTACATAAAATGTGAAATAAGTGAGTAGGTTTTCTGAGAATATAGAATTAATCCTTCTTATACAATGAATAAGTAATGTAAGCACTGAAATATATTTCAAATATTGGTTAATTTTAAGAAACGAGCTTACAAGATTGCTTTATCAAATATTACTACAGATACTAAATGTTAAATTCATGCAAAGAAAACGTAAGTACAAAGAAAACGTACGAACAGATTACAAATTAAGATAAATTATTGAAGTCTCATTAAGATGAAATTATTTATTTGGGAAACGTGTATGCAAGTCTTCATGGTTTGGCCTAGGGCCTATGACCTATATTAGCTGGCTTAAGTGATCAATTTTAAATATTATATATATTTTTTCAAAAACATAAGAAACAAAGTAAGAAAGATATTAAAAAAGTTTACTTTGCCTTATGTCATTCTCGGATTGAGTATGAAATCTTAGCATGGCGATTTGCCACAACAAATTATATGAACCGTTTATATATATCGCAAAAGAGCATTATTAAAACCATTCTAAAACTTCCAATCAGAACGCCATCAAAAGAGATTTTCAAATGTCTTGACGTGCCGAACATAAAACAAATATATGCCAAGAGCATTTTCTTACAACAATTTAAGGATACAAACCCGGCATATAACACAGAGGCAGACTTTCAACACAAGTTTTGGCTGAAAAAGCTATACCTATTTTGCAAAAAACCTCTACAAATCCTTCCACCAACCCGAAAATGGCATGACTAAATCAAGTCGATGCAGATAAATTAAAAGGAGTATTAAAAACAACGTAGAAATTTAAAAATAGAAAATATATAGATATAAACTAGTCCGCCTCATCACAGAAACCTCTAGTGAGGAGGACTAAGAACACAAATATCAACAATAATATTGTACACAAACACTATATTAAACATTAACTGTTCGAAGAATATTTTTTCTTCTGTATGAAGCCTTGAACTTTGTGGTGACATTATTATTAAAATAAAACACAAATCACTTTGTTTTCACCACTTTATTAGATTAAACAATCTACATGTTTCGAGAACACTGTTCTCTACTTCAGGATTATTGTGTACTACACAATATTCCTGAAGGAGAGAACATCGTTCTCGAAACATGTAGATTGTTTAATCTAATAAAGTGGTGAAAACAAAGTGATTTGTGTTTTATTTTAATATTAAATATGTTAAATTGTATCTGAATAGAACCTAATAATAAAATAAAAAAATTACACAATGCAAAGTTTACCCTACAATGCAATACAATTCCACCGTCGGAACATCCACACTTTATCAAAGTCGTATAACGTTCTAAATTGTATTATTTCCAATTATAATAAGTTTGTTGTCTGTCTTTCTGTCTGTTCCCGTAACTTCCTGTAACGCCCGGTTATTTTATAATTTTCTTTTTTTTTTATATATATAATTAAATACATTCTTAAATAATCGACATGAAAAAGTACCGTCATTTTTGATGGGTTACAGCTAGTGTATGCTAATACAAAACAACATTACTCTTTATATTTACTATTTATACTTATACAAAAATATGCATTTGCACTATAAAACCGGAATAGACGATTAATCTTAAGGGTGATATTTTTAACGCTTCAACAGACTAAGAGATCCGGTACTGAAGCAAAACACATCACAAAAACATCAAGGCTTGAGTAAGTCACACACTTATATCAAAATCGACATTTCATTTTGCAGTCTCCATAACCGATATATCTATGATACATCTACTTCAAAAGCAATTGAAATACTAATCTTCGGATGTTGAACGATATCAATTTTCGTCGAAAATCGTATAAGGGTTGAGTTTAAAACCTGAAACCCACTTGTATATAAGGGTGTATCACTATGCATGACGAAAAGGCTTTCATTTTTTAACCCAATAGTTATAATAATGCTTATGCAATAGTTGTACATTCAATAAATAAATAAATTTCTTGATATTGATGTGACAATGATTATGGTCTAGTAAAACTACATTTATCCCTTCGAACGGATCCTTGTGTCTATTTTAAATGGGACCCCAAAAATGTCAAATGGTGAAAAATAATTCAGGTAAGTGGAACAAGCAGCGCTGTGTTGTTGTGGTAACATTGCTAAGTCAGTTCAAACAAGAAGGTGAATATTTATAGAACACGTTAATGTAAATAAAGATAATGCATTTACGAGCGACCATATGCAATTGCATTAGATGAGGTATATATACGAGCTGAAACACAGCAGATCACAAAGTCATGTCATACCTCCTCCATAGAGTAGGGAATCTACCACCAGAATGCCATATCTTTCGCCATGGGTTTTCCGCAGTCTGGCGCTATTATTTTACTTGTATGTCATCACTTGCTCCCGGAGCTTAACTCCGGGGAGAAATAAACATCTTGAGGCAACTTCAACACTCTTTCATTTCACCACCACCCCTTTCCTAAAAGTGTATCAGTTCATTATTAATTTATAAAAATTAAAAAATCCTATGACAAATAACAGTTCCGTTATTTTTTTTTTACTTGCAATAATTTTCTCTAGATTGTATGTAAGTCCTTAACTCTTAAAGAACTGTGCTTAAAATACCTTCGAGAACGGTGGTGTAACACAGCGTTACCTGATTAAAAATATACATAATATACGATACAGATAAGACATTTTAAAGGTCCCTTTATATAATTATGTAAGGTTAACATACATATTTGCATTATTTTAGTCAATTATCATAAAATCATGGAATATCGAATTTGCGTGCGCTTATTATTACGCTGACGTATAATTACAAACTGAATTCAACGAAGCGGTCGCCAAGTCGCGTCAGTCACCCAAAGCCCGTCTTTGTCTAACACGTATTACGCGACTCTAATGTACTCTTTCGATATTGTTTTCACTTTCACGGAAACCCAAGCAACCGCCATCTTTGTCCTACCTGAAATGTGTGGTATTGTCGTGCTCTTTCTTGCTCGATTTAACTGCGATTTGCAATATTCTGCTCTCTTTTACACACTGGCCGAAAATACCAGAGTAATGAATAAATATTTTTTAATTAAAAAATCCGTACATTCGTGACAGTTTAATTTAGTCATTTTGGTGTGATAACGTCTATTCGATGATTACAAAAAGTGTGACGTTTCAGTTTTTGTAAATAAGGTAGATATTTCATATTTTCTATGACGTGTAGACCTACGTTACATCACCGATACACAGGAGTTAAAATAATACAAGAATGTCCTATTTAAAAAAAATTATTCTGAAGAAATCAAGACACATTACTAATTGTAAGTGTAGCTGACAAATACCGTAATCAATTCATTAACTCCTGTGTGTCGGTGATGTAACGTAGGTCTACCTGTCATACAAAATATGAAATATCTACCTTATTTACGAAAACTAAAACGTCACATTTTTTGTAATCATCGAATAGACATTTTCACACCAAAATTACTAAATTAAACTGTTAGGAATGTACAGATTTTTTAATTAAAAAATATTTATTCATTACTCTCGTATTTTTATAAGAGAGAGCAGTATATTGTGCATCGCAGTTAAATCGAGCAAGAAAGAGCACGACAATACCATACATTTCATGTAGGACAGATATGGCGGTTGCTTGGGTTTCGGCGAAAGAAAAAACAATATAGAAAGAGTACGATAGAGTCGGGTAACACGTGCTAGACAAAGATGGAGTGCATGTGACTGAAGCGAGCAGGCGACCGCGTCGTTGTACTCAGTTGCTATTGAAACGTCGGCGGAAGCGCACGCAAATTCGATTTGGCATGATTTTATAATAATTTACTAAAATAATGCAAAAATGTATATTTACTTTACATAATTATATAAAGGGACCTTTAAAAAGTCTTATCTGTATTGTGTGTATGTATATTTTATCATATATTAAAAACTATGCCGATTTTTAATCAGGTAACGCTGTGTTACTCCACCGTCCCCAAAGTTTTTTTTTAGCACAGTCTTTTAAGAGTTAACAAACAAAAACCGTCTGCCTGGTAGCCAACTCACAGTTCTCTGTAGGGCGACGAACCCTTATTTGCCTGTCTTCTTGTGTTTTACTCGACGGCAAAAGGGTGCAACTTGGGGGTGGGAATCTGGGTAATTTCAATGATTGTCGTATTACGTCGTCAATATTGTTTTTCTCAAGAAAAATCGTACACATATTCCATAAAACATATGCGTTAGTATAAAAGAGTGCGAATTTACTTTTTCACAACACATTCGCCGTTTTGCAAACTCTCGATGTAATAGATAAGCACTGTCTTTTCTTCCTTTATTTTACTAAATTTATTCCTTCCGCTTTGGTTTGCGTCTGGAGAATATAAATAACCCGAACCAGCAATAATATAAATAACTAAAGGAACCCCTTATGTGCACAAATTTTTATCTCGAGTGCTATTTCAGTGGCTGGTACATGGTCTCCACTGTGCCAATAATTTACGTCTTAGCTTGCAAAAAAGTTTTATAAAAATATATGTGGGTAGCTTATTAGAATGGTTTCTGTATATTCACTGCTGATTGTCATATGGCTGTCTTTAAAATATACAATATATGCATCTAAGACAAATTTTAAATAAACATGTCACTGTAATCATCATACAACACTGTCATTCGAGTCACTATTTTGAAAGCTACGAGATTTATATTGTTTTTATTGAGTTTTAGTCGTGTGTCCATCATTAAACACACGTCTAACTTCTCATCTCCCGAACCTATGTACAGGTATATGTATATACATTTATATGATTTAATATACTTATAATGTACGTAATATATTGTATTTCGTATACTTTCTTTTGAGAATTAATAAATAAATTTTTAAAATATATAAAACATAATAACATTTCGTTTACGATTTTATAGTTTCATACTTTCATAATAAATAAGGGGTCACATCAAAAGCATCAGAAAATAAATTCAAATTGAAAAAAAAATCGTTTTACTATCATCGGTTACGGCAAGCATTGTTTAATATTTTTCATTAACAAATTATTTTTAAAATTTCAAAATGGTGGAGTTTTGCGCTGTCCCGCAAAAGTTCTTCTCCGTGACGCGCGCTGCTGGTAGCGATTATCATGTCACCAGGGTTTGATTGAAATGAAAAATGTAACTATTTTATTGTTGATTGATTTAATGTTTATAATGTAGCGTATCGAAAAAATATACTTGTTTTAGCAAATGAGATCAATTTGACAAAAATATATTTTTTTTCCAAAAAAAATTCAAAATTCATAAAAGCAACGGCGCACTTTATCAAAATCTTAGATAGTATTATGAGCAACATGTGTGCAAAATTTGAACGAAATCAGCCAAATTATTTTCGAAATATCGTCTCCCAAAATTCTGAAAAAGGGCAGTTTCTAGAAAAGCGCAAAAAATAATTTACCTACCACCCTGGCTTTAAAGTGCCATAAATCAGCCAATATTTGGCATAACCAAATTAATTAATCAATTAGAAAGACATACAGAAAAATCTAATTCACGAAAAAATATTAGGTTACTACTGGGATCCGAACCCAGGTCACCCCCTTTCCGGGGCCGGTGCTCTGACCACTAAGCTATAGCAACCCTCTATGTTTCCGTGAATATATCGACCTTATATGTAGTTCTTATTTTTATTAATTGATTAATTTTTATTTTTGTCCACAGAGCAATCCACTTTTTTGATACGGTAGTTGAAATTACTTTGTAATATTTTTTCGTGAATTAGATTTTTCTGTATGTCTTTCCAATTGATTAATTAATTTCGTTAATAAATATTTCACAGAACTTTGTTCTGAAAAATTACAACTTCACAAATATGAATGTGTTCTTGAATATGTATAATATTTGGCATTTTTGAATCAACGGTGACTCAAATTATTTCTAGAACCTCAAGCTATAAGAAAATGAAAACAATTTTATGAAAATATGACAGTGGTGTAACCCTCAAAACATAGTAGATGAATCAACAAATTTAGATAAATCACTTAGATATACAAAAAGAAACATGTATCATTCGAGACCAGAACCCGGAACCTTTAAAACCCGTGGTCTTTTACACTATTTTTATATGTTAAAGATGTAAGCTATATTTATATTATACAATGTTACCAAATTTCAACACATAACTTATTAGTGAGATACCTTTCATCCCCCATTTAAAAAAAAATCTTTTCATATTCGGTTCAATTCAAAAACCTTTGAATAGAACCGACTAGATGGCGCCAGGATTTACAGTCCTTTTTATTAATAAAAAAATAATATTTTATTTTTTATGAAATCACATCGCTTTCACTGTGGTGATTTCTAAAGATAAAATTTTCCGCGCATCTTTTTGAAGAATTGATCTAATTTATCATATTTTGGCGTCACAGGGAGAGGACGTGGGCATTATGCCATGGCATGACCAGATTATCCAGATGCCGGAAGATGGTCCTATTAGGAGTCTCAACAATCTTCGAGCTAGTTTGCAATGATGTATGAATGTAGATGAGGCGAGAGTTGTGTGTAAGAAAGTAAGTACTATATTTAAATAGAAAATTTGAAATCTAATCTTCTTCTTCTTCTTCCTCAGCCTTTTTCCCTCCACTGCTGGATGTAGGCCTCTTTCATTTTTTTCCACTCGTCTCTGCTTCTCCCCATTCGCATCCAGGTTCTTCCTGCTTGCTGGACTATGTCATCGGACCACCTTTTGGGAGGTCTTCCGACGCTTCTATTTTTTGTCCAGGGCCTCCACTGTAGGATTCTGGGTGCCCATCTAGTATCCTCCTGTCGAGCCATATGTCCAGCCCACTGCCATTTTAGTTTTGCAATACGGTCCATAATATCAGCAACTTTTGTTCGGCGTCTTATTTCTTCATTTCTGATTTTATCCCGAAGGCTTACGCCGAGCATCTGCCTTTCCATGGCCCGCTGTGTACATTTTAATTTTTGTATGCTTTTTTCTGTCAGTGTTGCTGTTTCTAGTCCATATGTCAGCATCGGTAGGATACATGTATCGAACATTTTTCTTTTCAGGCAAATTGGGATTTCTTTAAAAAATTCTTGAAATCTAATCGAAATATAATAATTTAGTTATATGTCCGTATCTTGCTGGGATGACAACATTGGATAATGAATGTGTGACATGCAATCGGTGTGCGGCTGAGCTTACACCAGAAATATTTTTTTTTATTAATTATTATTATTTCACGTGATTTTCAGCTGGTGTAATAATGTTTTCCGTTTGCATTCCATGTCCTTTATTTATTTGATATTTTACTCTCCGTAATATTTTATGTTTTTTATTTTATTTATTAGAGACACTAACAGGATAATGGGTACATGACACTCAGATAATAAACATTGTAGTGAAGACTATGCCCATTATCCCAATTACAAGTGTCTTCGGCACGCTCTAGTAACATGTATTTTTGTAATTAATTATATTTCACATGTACATTTATGTATATTATATATTTGTGTTTGAGTGTAGTGCGATTAGTATTTAATGGATCTATAGGTTCATGTCGTCGTTTAGAAAATGGATGTTGTGTATGAGTGAGTTTTTGAACGAAGATAACGTGTCTGCAAGAATATCAGCATCAATGTTAGGGTCAGCACAATACAAATTATATGTGCGACACAACCTGGTAATGGGAGAAAAGTAACCGACATTATTAGTGTGCTGACTTATTCTGAAGAACTCCGGGTTTCTTATACGGGGTTTAACATGCAAATTTATATCAGATAGACAGAGAGAATCAATAGCTCCGCTGAGAATCTTGTGTAGCACAATGAGATCGGATATTTTTCGTCGGGACTCAAGTTTGTGCATTTTGAAAAAGGCAAGTCGATCTTCGTAGCTGTGAAGGTTATTGTGTTGACCAGCTTTGTATGACAAAATACGTAGAAACTTTTTCTGCACTCTCTCGATTCTCGTAATATGTGTTGTGTAATAAGGTGACCAAATAACTTACGAATATTCCAATATACTTCGTACTAGTGATGTATAGAGAATTTTTAGACTTTGAGGATTTTTAAAGTCTTGAGTAATTCTGGTGATAAATCCCAAAATAGTATATGCCTTGTTTGTGATATTATCAAAGTGGTTTCTAAAAGTGAGTTTAGAATCTAGCATGACGCCCAGATCCCTTATTGAATCGACTTTAGCGAGTGGAACGTCACCCAGTTTATAAATGTTATTATTTTATATTATGTTATTTATTAGTCCTTACAAATAAATTAATTTTGTGGTTTACATATAATCGGATACTTCGGTTGCGGTACATATACGTACGTACTTAAGCGTCAAATTCATTGTTTTCCATATATAGGATACTACATTTATGCTCTCATTATTCATAAAATATATAAAAATATAATATCTTTATTTCTTTATAAATAAAAATTCTATGAAATTTTATTCTTCCACGAACTCAACACATTCTAATTCTCGGAACAAAACTTATTTAAATATATAAATGAGAAATTCCGCAAAAAGTATTACGCTTAATGTTTTCATTCCGAATATTAACATTTTTTTCTATGAGTACTCTTTCTGTACAACCTTTGTATTTTTTTTAGTAATTTAGAGCGTATTTACAGTAGATTATTTTTAAATTGAATAACAATTTTAATTCAAATTCTATGTCGAAAATAAACAACACGATTTAGAATTTAACTTGGTAAAACCAAAGTAAATAAATTATTGAAAATACATATATTTATTCGAGAAAAAAATGCGAATTTACAATTCACTGGCTACTCAATATCCACATAAATATATAGACTATGTAATTTGAAAGCTTAATGTGGACCAAGAATTTTTAGCTGAGATAAAATGCAGAAGTAGTAGATTGAAGATGTACATTGACAAAAATATTGTTTTATTTGAATTAAAGAGATTAAGAAAATATCCATCAGGGATATACCAGCGCCAATAGCCTCGATTATGGACTTTGAAATAGTATCGAAAATGTCATGAATGGTCTTGTTCACACTGCGGAATAGCCCATAAAACTTGTTGAGATAATAAAAATTTATGAATTTTTTGTAAATTAAAAAAAATACAGATATGAACACGGAATACGTGTCACAACAATATTATTACTATTTTAAAACTAAGCTAAACGCTTTTGCTATGAAAATAGGACTTTCTTGCTGGTCTGAACTGAGGTTCGAACCCGCGACCTTTGGATCACGAGGTGAGAGTCCTAACCACGAGACCAACAAGCTACTTTGTTTTAATTAATGTTGAAATACTTTGCTACAAAGTTTTCTTAGCTTTGTGGTAATTGGTAATTTATCACCAGTAATCAATAATAAAACAATAAATAATGATCAATAAATATCACCAGTAATCAATTTTAATATAATAAAAGCCCAGATATGTGCATCTGTTATGTGACAATGTATCTGGAGAAATTATAAGGGGTATTTTACGCTACAATACGTAACATTTTACGGTCACCTGTTTTGTATGCTTTTCTGTGTAAGACAAAGCGCTTTTCCTCTTCTGAAGATTCTCGCGATAGATTGAATTCCGTGGTATCGTCTTTAAATGCCATGTAACCGGTAAAGTATTGTAACGAGGCTAAAAGGAGTCGCGCACTTCTGTCAAAGTGACAGTTGTTTGAAGTTGGACAATACTACCGAAGGATCCGGAATCACCTCCAGCTTTCGAGTGGCTTCTGCAACATTCCAGCAAAATCTAGGAATGTGCGAGTACTTGCTAGTAAAGTCTGTAAAACGCGAGGAACTTCTCGAAATTTCGATAACAGTGTTGGCCAGTATAAATATGACACGCGAGAGTAGCCGGAGAGTTTTATTTTCCGTACGCTTTCACAAGCGATAACAGAAGCGAAGGTTGCCGCGGGACAGTCCGGCTAAGCGAGCGGTAGCGGCAAGAAGCAGCGATGCCAAGCGAGCGGAGATTTGACAGCGATACTAGAAAGTTATTACGTAGCGAGATAAACCGAAGCGAATAGTAATAAGTGCGGGAATGATGGAATATTCTAGTTAACAGTGAATAAAGTGTTAAAACGAATATAAACTGTCTATTTACGAGTGATAAATTGCGAAACAGTTTAATTTAAGAAATAGCGTTACATTTAATAGCGATAAGTGACCTTGTTAGTTAGTTTAATTAAGTAATCGATATTCATTAAATCCGTTATCACATTCCAGCGTTTTATTAATTCCTCCTGCAGCCACGACACGTGACAGTATATTATTTTAGCCAAATTCTAAGAAAATATAAATGATTTATAAGATGTTAACAAAATAAATAAATCGTAAATCATTTCAATAATGTAAGAAAACAAATATGAATACATCTTTTACCTGTTACAATTATTTTCTAACGAATATCCCGGCAACTACTGTGAATATTTGAAAAGCGTCACTTCGTTTCATTGATATTACCAAAAAAAAAAAACTGGAAAAAGGCTTCTGGCAGCTGAAGGGTTGGGCCAATTACATCCGATCCGCGATACTCGATAGCGACAATTTTTTTACGTTGCTAGGGATGGTGCTTTGTCTTTGGATGTCAAACAAAAGATAACAATGGCGGGCGGAAACGGATATAATGATTCCGCGGAAATAATTACAATTTCTGAATAGAAAAGCGTTTCGAGTTGTCGGTCACAGTTTCAAAAAAGACATAAAAATTTCTGTAATGCTACTGGCAGTGAAGGCTGTATATTCAAACAAAAGTATTAACTGGTTATTAATGGTGAGACAGATTGAATTAAATTTTTGGCTACATTTTTATTATGTCACCCTTCTGGAAATTATAAAGGGTGGCATTTATTAAATGAAATTTAATGAAGAACTGATTATTGAAAATCTAAAAATTTTTTTTTTTTGTTTAAAGCGAATAAAAATCTCGAATGGTGCGCTATGATGTTGCGTTACTCGTATTTATAAAGCTAACAACGACTCATATTTCTATTATATACCTATATTTAAAACATATATATTCTTATTTGAACATTATTTTCATAGTTTGATTTGAAGTTTTGAAATTTTAAATCAACAGCTCCATGTTTTTTATCATTTTTTTTCCAAAAATAGTGTTTTTAAAGATTATATAAGAAAAAATGATTTTAATGTATTGAATCTCGCTTTGAATAAATAATTTTTGGTTTCTTTATGTGTTTAAAAGACTTTATAAAAATATTAATGATTATATATTATACAAGACTCAAAATTTCATGTGAAGCCGTAGAATAATGATACGGTAGAAAATTATTGGGAAAAAATAAGAAAAATCACTAGAAAGATACACAAATATAACAGGACACGAACGCGTATCTTTTTAGGTAGATAAATACAGCTTTGGCAATTAAGCTAACATTAACATTTAGAAAGTCATCAAATTTCACCTGCGTAAGTTTTCAAATGAGCATTTTGTATGTATGTTTGTATTTTTTTCCAAAAATGGATTTCCTTAGTTCTTTTTGAGCGATTTATAAAAAAAATATTTTAATTTTTACGTAACTTCAAGTTCACATATCAATTGATTTCATAAATTAAGCATTGTTTCGTTTACATTATGGAAGTTCATGATTAACACAATGATTTATTTATACACAACGTTTTATTCCACTAATTTGAATTATATGCCTATGCGCTTACGATGGACACAACCATCATCTTCAGAGGCAATATTAGAAGTAATTGTAAATTAATGTGGCCGACAAATATAAAGTAAAGGGATGTAGGAGAGGGAGGGGGAGGGGGAGGGTAGTTATTTATTGACGTATACAACAATTATAAATTTTTACATACAATAATACTTATTTTAACAATGGGGATGACGCAGGTATTTGAATGATTATTAGGTTATTTTTATTTTTGATTGCTTTATTAATTTCTAGTATTTCTAGAGCATCCAATATACGACCCTTCGCCTCTAGATGTAGGACCCTAACATTATTTTGGTCAAACAAGTGATCATGTTCAATACAGTGGTCCGCTATCTCAGAGTATAAATAATATAATACAATAACTACCCTCGCCCCCCTCTCCCTCTCCGTCATCCCTTTACTTTCTATTTGTCAGCCATATTGATTTACAATTAGTTCTAATTCTGCCTCTGAAGATGATGGTTGTGTCCATCAAAAGCGCTTAGGCTTATATAACTCAAATTAGTGGAATAAAACGTTGTGTATAAATCATTGTGTTCAATTGATTTCATTGAAATTGTCGAATTAAGCTTCAGATCCACTAAACAACACTACATCAATCACTAACATTAATATTTTGACCTTGAAAAATAGGCGAATAGCACTCTACGTCTACAATCTACACAAAATCTATCAAAATCAATATAACTGTCTATCCCTCTTGTCGCTTTAAAATTTTCATATGCCATTCATATGCACATCACGTACTCATCCTGTGTTTTATATCCCAACACGCAGAATTAATAATTCAGGACTGTCCTCTTCTATATCTGGAATGAAACAAATCTACAATGACCTGTTCGCCAACATTGATATATTTGCAGTTTTGTTAACAATATTTATGAACCAAGTACCGAATATTACACTAAGAATTAAAAATTTGGACATACTCAAAATAATATAAACTTTATTTAAATTATTTTGAGTATATAATATATAAAATAACTGCATCAACCAACATTTCTTCCTCACTGAATGTTATAATTTTCTTAGTTGGATTCCCTGATACAACATTGAGTCATTGGCTGAATATAGTTTTCTTCAATATTTTTAAAACATTTTAAATTGTAAGACAGAAGACAAGATTCAAATAAAGTGGATCTACTAAAAGACTTCTCAGCAAATTAAATTAAAATCATTTGGACAAAAACGAGCTTATCATTTTTGATTCTCTCGTTTTTTGACTTTGTAAGTTGATCCTTTTCAAAGCTCTCTGATTTCCCTCTACAATGGTTTTCGCTTCCCTTACAGGATAATCCATCACTCCCTTCCAGGGTTTTTCCCTAATCCTATCGGCGTCCAAGTATTCGTTTTTTTTGGCTCATGACGTATCGCAAGACTTGCGTCTAAAGTGACGAGCCGAAAAGAAATCTCCTCCCGTCACTTTTGACACCGCGTCAAAGTTTAAGGCCGCCTTGACGTGCAGATAGCAGAAGTAAATAAAATGCGGATGAATACTTTTGAGATAACTTTAAACGCGTATTTTAAAAAGATATCGTGATTTAGTACATTAAAGTGGCAACTAGGGTTTATGTACATATTTTACAATATTGACAATATAACAAGACAAACAAGACATCACGAAGTGTTCTTTGTAGGGACCCACAGGAATAACTTTGCATTAAATTCACCGTTAACACGCATGCATCGCCTTGGAAACGAATTCTCGGAATCCGTAGACATTTTTCGTTGTAGAAGCATACCCGAATTAAGGAATTACTTAGAATATACCATTATAGAATAAATAACATTTTAATGGACTTTGTTTATTTTTTGTTTCCATGAATTATATATATATTTTTTTATTTTAATTTTATCTTTTATATTTATTTTTTTGGTTTATTTTATCTTGTTATCTGATTAATCTGGTATATTGGTTAAATTATCCTTATTTTACTTTATTATTAGGTAATATGTTAAAGGTTTCTAATTATTATTTTTTGCCTGTGTACTAATCATTGTTTATATAAATTGTTCATTTGTTTTATTTCAATTTTTACTTTTTAATTATTTACTTTAAAACGTGTTTTATGTTAGGCGTATAAAAATCCTTGAATTTTCTTGTACTGTAAAAGCCCACTAGGGCGTTGATTAATAAATAGATAAATTTATCATAATGTCCTACTTACAGAGTTGATTTAGAAAGAGTACGGTAGAGTCGCGTAACAAGTGTTAGACAAAGATGGACTGGAGGCGACCGCGTTGTTGAATTCAGTTGGTAATGATACGTCAGCGTGAGCGCACGCTAATTCGATATACCATGATTTTATGACAATTTACAAAAATAATGCAAATATGTATGTTTACATCACATAATTATATAAAGAAACCTATAAAAAGGCTTATCTGTATCATATATATGTATATTTTATCACATTTTAAAAACAATGACGATTTTTAACCAGGTAACGCTGTGTTACACCACCGTTCCCGAAGGTATTTTTTAGCACAGTCTTTTAAGAGTTAACGATGAGCGCTAATACAAGTTCCGCCTGAATCCGCTGCAACAGTTTATGGCGACAGGTCTAGTGCCAGTCGGCAACCCGCAAAGTGCAAACACCGCGATCGATCGTTAAACATCAAACGTGATGTTATTACCCCAACGGATTTAGGTAATGTTATTAATTGATAGAACATTATACAGGCAGTTACTTTGTGGTGCAACGTGACTTGTTAAATCTTCACAAAACTAAACTCAACACATGCTGAGATTTTTACGACATTGATTCAACCCTTGAGAGACGTCGCAGTAAAGTCTGCCGACGTAAATAGTACATATTGCACACTGGCGACCTCTTTTGTAGAAGAAGTGAACACTCCACAACAAAGTGCATATAATTTGCGCCCTCGAAAGCAGTAATCACTCCGTCCTCTACCTCCACGTGTAAAGGTCGTCCTCCTGATGACGTTGAATAAGCATTCAACGAAACTTCTAAAATAGTTTCTCGGAAAATGATACGGTTCGTATAAAATATCCGCAAATATTTACAGTTAAATATGTCTTACGACCGTAGTAACAACCTTAACTCTTTAATCATAATTTATTAATTACACCGAATTGCTCCTCCCAAAATTAAAGTATTAATGAAATAAGTGATTGTATATTTTTATTTTACTTTAGTCTATTTTTGGTTAAGTTACTCGGTTACCTAAGGTAACATGTTCTTTTATTTTTTTATTGCTGTTACGTCCGTATTTCATTCAAATTAATGGCTAAAAACTAAATTACACGACTGGAAGTGGACACTGTATATATTAAAGCTCAGCAAAGACGTAAACCATTTCACGTTCGGAGATTTTTCACGTTTTTACGGCGAGTAAATAATAATTTCAACAATGAAAAATACTTTATTCTTGAACAGACCCACCATTGCCCGCAAGTGGCCACGTAGCCGCCTGCATGTTCTGGCATCATGTATTGGCCAGTATCGACTACTTTTTACTAGTCAATATGTATATATATATATATATATATATTTAATACGAAATAAATAAATGAAATAAAGAGAAACACACAAATATCAAATAATAAAACTGAAAAATTAAATGCTGGAACCACGGACCTCTGTGTTTCGCGCACAGCGTGTTACTCAGTTTTATTATTTGATATTTGTGTGTTTCTCTTTATTTCATTTATTTATTTCGTATTAAATATTACGGGACTCGTTTCCTCAAATAAATTTAAAAAAATATGTTATATATATATATATATATAAAGAAACCGCTACCCGCCAAGTTTTCTCCACAACCACCCACCTGGTGGTGGTTGTGGAGAAAGCCCTTGGTGTCACATCGAAAATATGCGAGTTTGGTGGGGGTGGCTGTGCGTGGGTGGGAGTGGGTGACGAAAATGTGCTTTCTAGCACATTCTTTTGTTATGGGAAGGCCGCAAATGCTTCAGATTGTTTCAAAATTGGTACACTCACCGACACAATGGTGAGTCTAGAAGGTTCCGAAAAAACCTGCTCTAGAAAATTCTTGAAGGAGAAGGTTCTAGAAAATTTCCAAAAGTTCTATAAGGTTCTAAACTGAGTGGCGGAATGTGTCGGTGTGTCTAGAAGGTTCCTGTACATTAGATAAATTTCTTGAAAGTTCTGGAAAGAGAATGTTCTAGAAGGTTTGCGAAAGCTCTATGACGATGCAAACAGTGTTCTAAAAATCTACGTGTGCGAAGCCGCGCGGGCACAGCTAGTTCTTAATAAAACACAATTGTTTCCCGATTTTACTGTCAAGTTTAGAACGCCATCGCACTGTTAAATCAAAAATATTTCCCAAAATTTCAGTGGCAGTAGTTGCACGTTGAATTGTTAACAAGTTTGAGTCAGTCAAGTTCAACCTTGTGAGACGAAGTAGACTCGAACGGCACTAACTGTAGTGCTAAGGAGTTACCTACAGTATTCGGAGGCTGTTAATAATAACGCGAAACGAGAGCCTTCCGACGGAAGTCCATTTATTTCTGGGGGGATGAACTATGTATTTGTATCCAGAATATACTAAGTTTGTCTAAAATATTGAAAATATATGCTAAAGTAAGTATGCTTGTTACTCGTGATTAAATGTGAAAATTAAATGGTAATTTTATTTGTGAAAATATCCATAAAAATACGTTATTTTACCAATAATAATCGTATAATTATTATCAATTTGGGTGAAAAATAAACTATATTACTATAATTTTTATTATAATTTTATATATTTCTTATTCAAAAAAAAATTATGATTTTGTGATGACGTTATTTATATAATTAATAAAAATGTATTTTGGAATATTTTCAGTTTGTTCAAATCTTTCAGAACAGTGCTGGATTTATATCACAGAGACATTATTAATCAATTAATGTATATTATAGATATCTCACAGAGACGAAACTGTATTTCTTATGGGAAAGTAGGTATAGAAGTCATTTGGGTGTACATAGGATTTATGACCTATCTTATGGTTGGATTAAGTGATCACTTTAAGATAGGTCATAAGTCCTATGTACACCCAAATGACTTCTATACCTACTTTCCCATAAGAAATACAGTTTCGTTTCTGTGAGATATCTATAATATACATTAATTAAAATGTATTTTATTTTCACCACTTATTTATTGAAAATATCAACATGCTGAACATAGTTGAATGAATAAATTTGTTTAATATAAATTGAAAAACACTGTTTTATTGCACTACACATTTTTTATTTTGAGTTGAAATGTTTTCGAGAGTCAACCTAACATTTAAAAATGAATTTCAACAAAAAGTTTCTAAAGTTTTACACAATAAATTTGAACATTTAAATTGGAAGTTATAAATAACCAGGTACTGTTTACCTTTTAAAATTGTTTTCATGTTAGTACTTAATTATTTATCCGTTTCCCATATATTCCTACTTTTTAGAAAAAATATGTAATATTCCTACTTTTTTGTAATACATAACTACTTCATAATATCGTGTCACATTTCAGACTACTTTTCAGTAGAATTTTTCATATATTCAAGAACACATTCATATTTGTGAAGTTGTAATTTTTCAGAACAAAGTTCTGTGAAATATTTAATAACCAAATTAATTAATCAATTAGAAAGACAAGACAAAAATATTAGGTTACTTCTGGGATTCGAACCCAGGTCACCTCCTTTCCGGGGCCGGTGCTCTGACCACTAAGCTATAGCAACCCTCTATGTCTATGTATAGCTTAGTGGTCAAAGCACCGGCCCCGGAAAGGAGGTGACCTGGGTTCGAATCCCAGTAGTAACCTAATATTTTTTCGTGAATTAGATTTTTCTGTATGTCTTTCTAATTGATTAATTAATTTGGTTATTAGAATTTTTTATGTTCGGTTGGTTTATTCTTCTTCCCATATAAAACGTATTTATCAACGTTTAAATAAATGATCTAACTTACTTACTAATCTTACTGAATCTCATTGAAATTATTATTTGTTTCACTGGTTTCAAGTTGATCCTCGTTAATAATAATTACGAAATGTTATATTCTGTCCTTAATCAACAGAATGGTAAGACATTTCGTAAAGTAACTATCTCGTCTTCAATGAATATTGTTAATTTTATTTGATATTAATGCCATGGATAATAACAATAATAATAATCATAACATCGGTGGACGCCATAACATAATTTGACCTAAAGTAAAATAATACAGTGAAGCTAAAATGTGGGCCATTATCTGGGGTCTTGTGTGATATGACTAATAAAGGCAAAGGAAAAATTTTATATAACAACGACAAATATATAGCTGAAATGAAAATGCTGAATTTTACTAAAGTCACAAAATTTAAATTACTGTCACGGGTTTGAAATAATTGAGGATTTTTCTGCACTTTACAAGATTGAGAATCTTAATAAAATACTATTAGAAGTCAGTCAATCATGCCTGAAACTTTTCGAAACGACATTCCCTATATAAAAGACGACGCGATATTTAGGTTATCCCATACAAGTGAAAACGGCGAATTTTAAGCGGCCGGTGAAATAAATTCAGAGCGTACTTACCGGCGTTCGACAGTGGATATGTTCGATCACAGACTTGCGAATATTCTGAAATAATAGTGTTAAGTGTTCCACAGATGCGATATTAGTTCAAAATTACTGTGAACTAAACAAGAGTGCTCCATTTAAGTTCGTGTTTAGTGACTTCGTGATTCAACGAAAACTTAAATTAGTTTCAGGTGTTTTATTTGTCTGCCACCGCCGCGATCCCGTGACATTATTTATATCATTGCTTCTTTTAGGGTTAGAAAAAAAAAGAATTTAAGACTTATAATTAATTTTTCAAAATCATCTATTAGAAACAAGCCACACTTAAAAAAGTAACCCATAAAAACCAAGTTTTTATTATACTCCCTTTCTCATTTACTAGTTGAAATATTTTTTTTCCGCTTAACCTACTACGCGTTGGGCTTCGGTCGGGCGACGCTACGAAAGGGAGTTATAAAAAATTTCCGAAAACCCAAAATTATACTATAATCAGGTTTCGCGTCTACCAGACGCGTTGAAATATTTTCATACAACTTAATAAGTTGTATGAAAAAACCATTCAAAATTTGAAAAATCCAAAATTTTTTTTTTTTTTTAACGAAAATTTGTAGATCTTCTTGATCGTTTTCGTCCGCTTGCAAAGTTTCAGATCGATTGGATCATGGAAAAGGGGTTTAAAATAGACTCAAAGTTTTTTCGTCAGACAAGAAGACAAGCAGACGCCACGAGTTAATATAAAGGGAGTAAAAAAACAACGATTGCAATTAAAGCCTAAGATAAAATTATTAAAAATTCTCCTTTTATTATTATAATATATTATTATAATATTATTATAAAAAATGCTCTATCTTTATATAATATCCTAATAAATAAGCAATTAATGATACTAGATTAAATTCACCCAATGTCTCCCTGGCAATTTCAAACATCCCATTTTCACACTTCAAATATGACTGATGTCACGCCTCTCTCTTCCCAACAATTGATTTCTTCCATATTTTATTTCATAAATAGAGTGAGTGTGACAAAAGTACGATGGCATTCATTTGGGAAAAACTTTAACCCTGAATGGAAGCAGACGACATCTTAAAAAATTTCAAACTTGTCTTATTCAGCATTGTTTTAAAATTTTAAAATTATGTGACCACCTCAAACGAGAGCTCGTTCCAAAATAACAACCCTGTGGAAATAAAGGGTGGGAATAATTTTAGCGCTCTTTCTCTTTATTGGCACAAGCAATTTATTAAATGCCGTATCCGCTTATTGTTATGTATATATGGGTAACCTTAGTATCTATGTGTTGCCTTCGTTTATCTCTCATATATAATGTAAATTAGGCTTTTATTTACGGCATAAGCTAAGTAAACCATTGATATAACAAGCAGATACATAGATTCTGAGCATTGTTATATCTCAGACCATAGCGAAAAATTGTAACAAAGATTATTTGTCCAATTTGACTTGGGTTTAGTTTTCTGGAATATTCTGGCATATTTCTCAAACCAAAACCTAAGAACATCATTAATTATTTTGATGTGTTAATATAAAAAAGACGTGCTATGTGTAATAAATAACCCACATGTGCAATGTTATCTTCTTTCTTAACATCTACAACGCTATCTTCCTTATAATGTTATATTCAATGAATCTGATACTTTTAATTGGAGCAATTAACAGTATTTTTGAAGTAGAAATTCAGTTTCCTTCAGATAAGTCAAAGATATTTACTGAAAAATACATGGTAATATTAATTTCAAAGAAAAACAAATTATATTTTATAGAAATAATTTGTGCAACAAATTTAAAGTAAATAAATAGTCAATATGACTATTATAGTACCAAGTATGTAATAATCGCAACTACCTTCGTACAGACATACAGATCCGTGAATTTTAAACTCCTTGACGATTTCAATATCTGGATTGGAGACCATCCAGAAATGTTGGTTTTGTCGATAATAATTGATTCTTTTGCTTTTCTTTCCTTACCTCGAAATATATTTAAAGTGTTCATATTCATATCTTATATATTATAAACCAGTAGCGTACAAGCAAAAAAGCTGTGCTTTAGAAATGATTCTGGGAAACAAATATTAATTAAATAATCCTTTTCTTAAGAAAAAGACGATTTAAAATTCTAGCCGTAATTCATCCTACGGCTAGATGTTTTATATCCAACGTTTCTGTATCCACCTTCATGTCAATTCATAATTAATCTTAATTGTCGCTTGCAGAAATGACATTTTTATACAAATTCCACCCAAAACTTTTTGTGTGAATTCTATTTCTCTTTTCTAAGATGAATTCCATTTGTCAAATCGTAATGATTATGTTGAGAACGTTAGTTCTGTTTTTCTTTTATTATTTTTATATGAATAACTGAGTTCAACAATCACACAAACTTTATCCGCATCTATTTACATAAATTAGTTTATGGTAATTTATTAAGAAATTTAGTTAAATGTAGGTTTTTAAAAATTTTATACGGAATATTAAAATGTTTATTTACGTCGACATTGCCCTCGATGATATCATGAAATGATTTATTTTTGTGAAAATAAACGTATATCTGAAATAAGTCTTATTTATAGTATTCTCGTTTTAATTATATATAAATCGTCTTCGAAATATAATAAAAAATTTTGCCATATTACCTACATAAAAAATATTTATTTATTTAGAAAATCCTAGTTTACAATATTTATTTCAAAGTGCGGTTATTTTTGTGGATTAAAACTACTCAGAATAGTTCATTATATACTTAAAAAATACAAAATATTTATACACCGATATGGGTAGGAATATAAATATACATATTTTTTTAATATAGGTATGTAGTTGGTCATAGGATTACCTAAGTATATTCCCACTGCACGCCACTGTATTATACCTATTGTAATACACTACAATTTATGGAATAATCCAAGAATATGGTCCCGTTGTTCATACAATGAAAATAAGTATTTCACTATATAATTTAATGTCCTGTTAATTTAATCTAACTAAAATAATAGTAATCTAAATTAAACAAACCAAACCTAATCACCTAACCTAACCAAACCAAAACTAATAACCTAACCTAACCTCATATACCTACTGCCTATGAAATGTCAAAATATGCAGTGCATTTTTCGAAACTTTAAAGTGTAATATCTTATTTAATACTTACTTTTTAAACGTAAATTATCTTTCATTTTGTTATTAGCACATTCAATAATATAGTGAAATAATCATTTTCGTTGTATATGCAATGGGACCATTATCTTGGATTTAGCCCAATTTACAATAAGATAGACAAGGAAAATTGGTTCAATTTTAAAACATGAAAGATTTTAATCTCATTCATGTGATTTATTTTATACACGAGTCACCAATTTGCAAGGAGTGCGCAGGGTTTCACCCTTTGGGTGGTAATTTTGAGCGCGGGGTAGTTTCCAGTCCGACAGGAAAATTCCCAATGCCGCACTTAGAATTTCCCAACACTTTAGCCCCAAGCGTCTGTATCGCTTTCTACACTTCACAAAAGATTCTCAGCCACTTAGGGTAGATGGGATTTTCAATGATCACTGCTATGTATGAAGATTTATTTGCGCGCAAAGATAGACATGGTATTATACTCACGAAATATATGCGCGCCTTCTTACATAAAGGGGTGGGTTCTATTCTTCAAAATAAGATTATGTGCAAAGGAAGGAAGTTTAAAGAAAAGAAGGAATAAATCCGAACGTACTTATTTATAATTTGTAGAAATAAATTTTGTTTACACCACTTTTTATTATTAAAAAATCAACATGTTTGAGAGCCAATGAATGGCCCCTTCGTCAGAATAACAAATGTATACTAACAAAATTTAATTTAAAAATCGAAGTATAGATAATCAGAATATTTAAAAGTTATATATGGAAAATGAATAATAATAAAGTACCTACTTAACATGAAAATAAATTTAAAAGATAACCATTTGTAAAAAGGATCCGGTTAATTTATAATATTCAATTTACTATTAACACTTTTTCTTATTTCCAAAATTTCTAATTTATGAAAATGTGATATTGTTAAAATTAAATTAACCGCGTCCCTTTTACAAATAGTTATTTTTAAAATTTATTTTCATGTTCAGTAGGCACTTTATTATTGTTCATTTTCCGTATATAACTTTTTAATATTTTGATTATCTGTACTTCGATTTTTAAATTTTATTTTGTTAGTATACATTTGTTATCTTGACGAAGGAGCCATTGGCTCTGAAACATGTTGATTTTTTTTCAATTAAAAAGTGGTGTAAACAAAGTTTATTTCCATAAATTATAATTATAATATCACCACAAAATAATTTAGCTGTGTTTGAAGAAGAAATACTTATTTATCTTCTTTTTCTTTATTTATATTATTTTTTTAATGAGACATTAACAAAATGATGGGTAGGTGACGATACATTATTATTTATCGTTCCCATTCCATTATGCCAATTACAAGTGTCTTCGACCTGCTCTAGCATAAATATGCATATGTATATTTAGTGTATCAATGTAAAGTGAACGTATAAAAAACTAACCCATAAAAACATAGTTTTTACAATACTCCCTTTTGCTTTGAATCTGGTTTCGTGTCTATACGCGCGTCGGGCTAATTACTCATATAGAATGATTCCATTTTGAAAAAATCATTAAAATTTCTAAAAATCCAAAATTATTAATTATTTTAAAACAAAAATTTGTTTGGTCATTTTTGCCACGAGTCTGCCTGCAAAGTTTCAGCTCGATTGGATCACGGGAAAAGGGTTAAAAATCGATCCAAAATTTTTTCGACGGGCAAGCAAGCAAGCAGACACTAAAAGTTAAAAGAAAGGGAGTAAACATGTATGCAAATTTATGTCAGATTTTAATTTTTTTTTTTTTAAGATTTTTTATTACTTTATTTTTACTTATTATATTATTACACATTTTTTAAAGAAAAATAATAGCTCCATTAAGAATCTTGTTGTGCTATACAAGATTATCAGTGGAGCTATTATTCTTCTTATTTATCCCCTTATTCCTTCCTAATTCGGTCGTAGGTCAATCAATCGCTCGGACAGCACTCTTCCACCGCTCCCTGTCGTGCGCTGTATCTGGTCGCTGGTTATTCTAACTTTCTTTACAGAGTCTTTGCTTTTGCTTAATTTTTTACAAATTTTATTACCTATGATACTGCCGTGTAAATCTGTTTTGGCAATATTTCATTTATCATGCGAACATATCCCTTAAG
>JADDOH010011936.1:0-44761 GCA_016648135.1 Agrypnia vestita
GGCACATGAAGAAGAAGAAGTTAATTTTTTTTATTATGTTATAATAACCATGTTTAACTGGTTTCATTGTTAACATCAAAGATACAATTGTATTAAGACCAGTCAAGTTACACTTAAGATTTATCAATTTAATTTTTTCCAATTTCTTAAGTAAACCCACTAATTATACTATCAATCGTTGCACATCTTCTATCATCGGTTTTGATTTATTTTATTTTATACAGCTTACAATAAATTGTACTTGAAATATTTTTACAATGCGTTCTACATATTCTTGTAATAATGCAATCTTGTCGTTCACGTCTAATAAAAAAGGTAATAAAGTCAAACATGCATTATATATACAAACATCTTGTGATGGTCGACATAGAGATAGATTTAATAAATTTAGAAAATCTTAAAATAATAATATTCAAAAAAGCCAAGTATGGACATCAAAAATATATTTCTTCTGGTTTGAATCGTTTAAAAGTAAAAGCCTGATATATTTCTCAAGATTCTATGTATTACAAGAGGCTAACAAAATATTGAATATTCAGCTATACAAGTAATATTTTCTTGGATCTTTATTATACCATAGATATAATTCTGTGTTAAATTAATATTGTTTGCCGATCCTAATAGACTCGATCTTGTGAGTAGGTGCGAACGAGCCTTTATTATTTATGAATAGGAACAGCAAGCCTCGCGTGTAGCGAGTGCTTTACCATTATCTTAACGAAACGGACCAATCACAGGCGCGCTTTGCCTTCGACGGGTTGAGCCGGAGGCGACCGTCCTGATGGCTGAATCCGGCCAATGGCGAGCGCCGGCGGTGAGGTCATCGGGCATAGGATGAGTCACTGCACTAGCGTGGATTTCAGAGGTATGGTGAAATCGTTACTATAAAAGGAGCGAACGCGATGTACTCAGGCCCCTTCAGTTCGAGACCAGACTTGCGAGCGGGAGCGCTGCCCAACAGACTACCGACGGAGCCCTGAGTTCCAGAACAGCATTTGCGGACGGAGTTGCTGCCCGGACTTATGGAGGAATCTACCATTCATCAGTACCAGAGAGGATCATACCGCCACTGTGTAACAGCTAAGGAACACATTTATATTATCTATCGATTAATTATTTTCACTATTGAAATGTATTTATTTTGGGAAGATTTAAAATCGGAGCAATAATGTATAATTAATATCACGATTTCTTGTGTGATCTTGGCTCAATTCGTACGGGAATATCTCCCAAACGAATATATTTTGATGCTTGGGGATTTTCATACCATTTGTATTAACAATTGATTTTACGGAGCTCTATAAGCAGTGCGTAATAGATTCATAATATTGTCGACGCGTTATGTATTGCATAACCAGATATCAATCCAAATCGTACGAGAAATTCTTCCGAACGAATATATTTTAAAGTATGGGGATTTTCAAACTATTTTTACTAATAATTGAATACACGTAATTCTATAAGAAATGCTTAGTAGCCTTATAATAATTGTGTTGCATAAGTATTGCGCAATCCGGTCTTCAGCCAAGTCTTTATGATTTGAGTACCTCGGTACATCTGGCTTAACAAGTAGCTTCAGAATGACGAGTAAAGGACAGAATGGGGAGATCTAACTAAAGATTGGGGATATCTGGTTTGTGTTAGCCTAGCTGGCTGAGGGGTGGATGATTGCCGGCACTTGGGCGTGGAACCCGCACAAGCCCCTGCAGGGCCCCTTAAAGGCGGGGTCCTCCTTGTTGCTCGGGGTCGTCAATAAACCGACCACCTAACCTCATCTGGCGCAAACTACTTAAACCAACAAAAAGGTTCCCTATGTCTTTGGAAGGATTTCCATGCTTGAATGCTGTAAAACCTTGATAGAAAACGTTAACTTCTATTTCGTCCTCTGTAAGAAAGACAGGGCCAGAATAAATATAAAAATCATTCACTCATATGGAATAGCTGGGATATTATAAATATGTTACTAACACTCTAACATTTGTCCAAAGTAAATGTTGCAAGATGCAGAATCGTGGGACGCCGCTCTGAAAAGGCATAATGAGATTGCACAATAATTTGTAACATCGCTGACTATGCCCGCAAAGGAGGCTAATGTCGTCATCAATTCGTACCAAAAGAGTACATGATTCTTCAAACACCGGCCTAAAAGAAAGGCGCCTCAAGACAACACACATCATCAGAAACTCGTACCAAAAGAGTACGTACATCTCAATCATAAGCCTAAAAGAGAGGCGTCACAGGATCACATCTCGTAAAGAAGAGATAGAGTCTCGGGATGCAGTAAGTTCCGGAGGAACAAGGGGGGCCGTTTAGTCACTTAGGAAGTCGGCCACCGGGTTTAGGCGGGCGCGGAGCCTCTACCCCTCTCAGCAGAGATGCTGAGGGTTTAAAAAAACAAAAATTTAGCATTCAAAGAAACTATTATTTCATATAAACTCACGGGCTGTTGTAGAATCCTTTCGAACAAACCATCCCCGAGACCTTATCTACTTATTTATAAAGAAGTTTCGTTTCAAAAATGTCTTATTTCGTAGATAGCAAATATATGTATTATTTTCCCCAGGAATTAATATGAACAGGTTCATACACGTCTAAGACGACACCATTCAAGGTAAGAATATGTTAATATAAAGTGTTTAAAATTATTAGTTTCAGTGTTATTTAATATGTGAATTTCTCCTCTTTATGCCGTTCGATTGATTTTATTGGGTTGTTTCCAAACGGAAATGTTTTATTTCTAATACACGAATTCTTCTGGTGAACGTATTTTATTGTAACATAAATGTATAGATTATTAGGTTCGTTAGATGATTTTATTACGTAATATTATGCAATTGTTTCCACACTGCTCCTATAAAAGAATTTGAAGTTATTACGATACACAACGGGGTCCTTCATCCATTAGACGATTCATGTGCCAATTCAACGACGTATTACGAATAGTATATATTGTATTTATCGAGATTTAGTCGCATTTATTATTTCTAGTGAGATTTTTAGTATTGGTTCCAGGCGCCATTATGAGGCGGAAATAGTTCATATTCATAGCCCGACTGCAATAGGTATTTTTGTCGCGTAAGAGGTAGCACTTTTAGAAATATAACTATGTTTTATGTTTAGTCCCTGACGGACAGGATGGTATAGCTGTGGCTGTTTAGGTAATATACTTAGTAAATGCAAAGGGCATTAGGTATTATCAATATAGTATGCGAACCCAAGATGTTAGAAATATTTTAGTTAATATTTTTAGTTAATATTGCATTCAAAAGCGCAATTTTCACAGAATAATTATTTCCAGTTAATAATATATATTTTAGTTAAATGTATAGTTAGCACAGGCAGAGTATTAATATTGTATAGAATACATTATTGTTAATATTTCATAGAAGAATATAATTTTTCTCACGATCATTATGTAGTTACAACGCAATTTGCAGTCGTTATGCAGAGCGTCGCGCGCTCACATATAAGAATAATGAAATATTTGATAATCCAATATATTGTATTTTGAACGCGACGGTTTGCTACTTACTAACCTTCATTATTTAGTAGGACCCACATTAGGGTCATCTTACATCGTTAGCCGTGAAAAGAATATGATTTACATTGATTTGCAATGGAATGATTTGTATTATAGATTTGCTTCGCCTTATATATTCAACACACACCCCATGGGATGTCTAACTCTGGTGCCGGACCAGGAGCTATACTAAATTATTATTAAATGTATCAAGGCCGATGCCCTACTATCTACTTGGTTCATCACAGTGGTGCCGGTGACCAGACAGGAGCGTATTCGTTGGACTCATTTGCATAGTAATAACATCAATTTGGTTTAGTTAATATTATAAATGAAAGAAAATATTTGATTATAAAAGCGGTTTTATTTAAACAATTGCGGACCACGGTCCGCGACATCAACGAAAAAAGATTGAGCATTTACGTGAACCACGTACTGAGATTTGTAGACAAACGTGATACTAGGTATTAGAAATTTCTTTAGGTTGTTTGTCATATAGACAGTTGGCATTTTTATTATTTAATATTTTGTGAACGAAAATTATTGTAGTAATTTTGGTCCTTGTGATATATTAGTTCGATTTTGGAATGCCTGTTTCTTTGTAAAAGTATTGCTCCATTTTATAGAATATGTGATTTATTTCATATCTCATTCATTTTATGTGGTTTGAATTCAAACGATTCACATTTGAAAAATATTTTTAATAATTGTATGAAGAGAATATATTTGAATGCGATCTCACAAGTATGCCACCGTCACAATCTAAAAAAGACCATCGGGATTTGCGGATCGCAGTATAACAAATATGTAGTTAAGATTCAAACGATTCACGTTTGAAAGGTTTTAATTATTGCATTTGTTTTCTCGCAAGTATGCCACTGTCACGGCCTAGGCCGTCGGGATTTGCGAATCGCAGTATAACAAATATGTAGTTGAGATTCAAACGAATCACATTTGAAAGGTTTTAATTATTGCATTTGTTTTTCGCAAATATACCACTGTCATGGACTGGGCCATCGGGATTTGCGAGCGCTGTGTAATGGGAGAACGCGCGACGACACGGCTCTCCATACAGTACCCTCCGGGTCATGTTTCGCCCGACCGCGTGAGTTCGTGAATAGACCCGAGACGTTTGAGGGTTTAAGGTTTAACAAGTTCGACCTTCGCGCTCGGGCTAGTACGAAAAGACAGTTAGCTACGCCGAACGGATTCGCACGGCGCCCGAAATGCAAAAATATACACCTGTATTACGGGCAGATCACCGCGACAGATTTCAGCGCGCGCCACGGAGGGTTTATGATAGCTTAAAATTCGGTTTTAATTTAATTTCTTATATTAATATAAACTAATAATTAACCCACGCTAGATAAAATCTGTTCAGTGGCAAATATTTTCGCTTACGAGTTATGCAATAGTAATTAATAATAATAGCAGAAAAATATAAAAGTAAAAATAAATATAAAAACCGGATAACAATTTAGTAGAAAATATAAACACGAGAATATATGAATCTAAAAGAAAAGAAGATATAAAAACGAAAACTTTTAGTATACGGGTACACGTTATATTAAACGGATTTTGCCATGTGAACATTTGATATATATTTTATTTTATAAAAAAAATTATAAATCCGATGTTTTATAATATTTACTTTTCTCTTTCGGTTATGTACTTTTATGATACAAATGCAAAAAATATTTTAATAATTATCCGTCTGGTTTCATAATTAAAAATTAATATAAATTAATTTTAATTAAATTGAGGTTAATGTAAATTAAATAAATCCACACTTGTTATATTTTTGTCTTATGGATATTAAAAAGGGTTTCTATATTTGAAAAAAAAAAGATCTTTAAATTCAGCTAAATTTTTACAGATAATAATTACACAAAAAATTAATTGATTATAGTATTCTTACAAATCTACTTATATTATTTGATAACTTTCACGTGCATGTTTCGGAGATACCTTTTTATCGTCAAGGTGTTATATTAAAAATTGTCCTAAAAAAATAAAATGTCAATCTACAATGTTGCTGAATTAATTGAAAAAAAATAATAATTTCCTTCATTGATTTATTATGGTTCTTAATTATTCTAATTATCTAAATGTGTTCTTAATTGTTATACACAGTTATATACGGTTCTGGTTATTCAAACTAATTATAATTTCTTTGTTGTATGCAGGATTGATAGACTTGTTCGTAATATAAACACAGACGCGTATTGTTGCACGAAATAATTATTTGAGTTTCTTGTTTTGATCTAAAAATTATTTTGATTTGAATTACAAGAATAAAATTGCTTCCATTTTTATTTACAAGACGGCCTGGCATATGAATTAAAATGGTCATACTACCGCCATCTAGCGGAAATCAGAGAAAGTTTTGAGCCTTCGCTAGTATTAGTCTATAGGAAGCGGTAATAGAGAGCGCAATATATATATACTCTTAGTAACGAATAATTAAAAATTGGACTTGTTTTTTTTTATATATATTCCTTTGTTTCGCTTCATTGCAACGTTAATTGAAATTGTTTTATCTTCATTAATAAATATTATATTACAATATACGTTGATATAGCTTATTTATAGGCAGAGTAGAAATAAACATCTCACTACTTCAAATTTCGTACGTATCTATATAAGGATTGTTTTAGTTTTGGGCGCAGTCTTCTTGGAAGTAATACAGAAGTAAATCCGGAATTAACGATGTGTGAGTTTCTTCAAGTTTTGAGAGATCGTAACGCTATGATTGATAAAGCATTTATTGTTTTTACTATGCATTGGGTGTATGTAGAAGTCCTTTTGAATAGTGATAAAATAAAATAAAAAAGAAATTTTTCAGGAGAGCTTTTGAATTCTTCTGGAACATTTTGAAAAAAAAAAAAATTTTGAAAATAGATTTTTAGTAGATTAAATAGTAGTAGCATAACGAAATCATTAGCTTCATTCACCTTCATGCGTCGTCGTGACCATTACTTTTAGATTAGGGTAGGAAGATTAGTCGTTTGGATCTTGAATAGATTCCAGTCGTATAGCAAACCGAATTATACGTTAGGAATTCTTGATTCAGTTACACACATACATCTTCTGTGGATATCAGTGTTGGTGATGACTACTACAGCTAGTACAGATATTAGGGTTTACCTCTTCTGATTTGTAACAGTGTACTTCGTTAAACATGTTCGCGTTGTTAAGGAAAACTTTAAAATTTTATAATGTTGAATATACTTGAGATTCTTTCATCAGCGGGGGGAAATATGGGGATGAATACATATAAGTAGAAGTTGTTTTAGGTTTTCAATAAGTTTTGGGAGGAATAATATTACAGTTATACGGAGGAGTCGCGCCTGATTATTTGACAAACGCTTAACAATTTGGGGGAAGACAGGTTAGTAAGGAATAGTTATGGGAAACTTTTCTAGACATCTGGATCCACTTCTTCTACAAACATGCGTCGTCTTTAGATATCACTCTTGAGGGTTGGCTGGAAAGTTAATTGAGACGGATAATAGTTATATATACTTTTACGTTCTACAATTATCGACGAGGTTGTTCCTACCCTTTTCTTCCTCTTCTTCTTCTTCGTCTTCTTCTTATTCGTATATGCTATCGGTTATATATATATTTTCTTTCCCCCTTTTAGTTATATTGACTTCAACAGCGTCTTCTTCATCTTCGGTACGAAGGTTTTCTTTATTGGTTATGTTCACCCTAGTCTTCTTCTTCTTTGAATACATACCGTTTATGCTTCTCTTCTATAAATAGCAATTATTACAATACTTTGCAACTACTTTTTCGTCTTATGGTATATCTTTCGACTGCTTCTCTACTTTCTTCTTCTTCTTCTTTTTCTATTACTACATTCATTTCGTCTTCTTCCGTTTATCTTATACTTATCAACTGGTTTTCTTCGTCTTCTCTTTATCTTCTTCTTATTCTTCTTCTTTTCCTATATCTACATTCATGTGTCGTCTTCTTCTGTTTATCTTATAATTTTAGACTCTTTTTCTACGTCTTTTCTTCATCTTCTTTTGTTCTTTACCTACTACTACATTCGCGTCTTCTTCTAATTTTATAACATTCGACTTCTTCTTCTTCGTCTTTATCTATTACTACACTCGGTTGTGACTTTTCTTCTTTATCTTATGCCTTTCAATGGATTCATTTTCTTCTTCTTCTGTTGTCATCCACTACTTTTGCGGCTTCTTCTTCTTCTTCTTCATCATATTACACCAACAATAAATTATGGCAGTCATTACAGAATACGTGGAATATTGAGGACAATTGGCTGTTTCTACATAAGAGGACATGTATTGCGCATATGAATAGGGTTCATAGCTCAGATGGGGTACAAGAGTTAATTTTGTCGCGGTTTGCAATCATAGTAGGAATATGCGGTTGACTATTCACTCGGTTAAAACAGGACGAAACGAGTTAGAAATAGAAGAGTGTGTATAGTTTGGGGGAAGGGTTTGCTCTTTATATTAGGAAGCTGGTTGTTAAGTTTATATGAATAGATTGTACATTAATTCGTAGGTTAACATAATTCTGGAACTTCAGATTTATCGTAGCTCGCATTTCATAGGAGAAATATACAGTTAATATTTACTCGGTTGAGTTGGTTTGTATAGCTTGAAGGGGATGTGGGGAGTGTTAGTGGGAGTATATTCTGGGGGAAGGGAGGTATATGCTGGGGAAAGTAGTATAGAGTTGCGAGGTGGTGAACACTAGGAGTGTACCATTGTAAGGGAAGCAAGGAGGATAACAAAGTGGGGGAAGGAGCGTCCCTTTTAAGTGTTGATAACAGGATGGAACTTGAGTGGTTAGCAGACACAATAATGACATTACTGAGGCATTCAATCGATTATGAAGAATCGAACCTTTTCAGTCAATTGAAAAAATTATATACAGTCCCTTTCGCTTTCAAATCTTATATTTGTATTAGTTGTACACTTTTCATTTGAATGACAGGCAGATGGTTTACAGTAGCTTTAAATAGGCAAAGAAGGTTCCATTGAAAAAGAATTTGGCACTGATAAGAACAACGATTTATTTTAAAAGGAATTTTAGAAACTCTTGATAAGTATCACGAGATATACTATCCTATTGGGTTATTTAGCAGATAGGCTTGGTCTGATAGATCATTCCTCTCTCTAAATAAGGGGGAAGCTGTGATGGTCGACATAGAGATAGATTTAATAAATTTAGAAAATCTTAAAATAATAATATTCAAAAAAGCCAAGTATGGACATCAAAAATATATTTCTTCTGGTTTGAATCGTTTAAAAGTAAAAGCCTGATATATTTCTCAAGATTCTATGTATTACAAGAGGCTAACAAAATATTGAATATTCAGCTATACAAGTAATATTTTCTTGGATCTTTATTATACCATAGATATAATTCTGTGTTAAATTAATATTGTTTGCCAATCCTAATAGACTCGATCTTGTGAGTAGGTGCGAACGAGCCTTTATTATTTATGAATAGGAACAGCAAGTCTCGCGTGTAGCGAGTGCTTTACCATTATCTTAACGAAACGGACCAATCACAGGCGCGCTTTGCCTTCGACGGGTTGAGCCGGAGGCGACCGTCCTGATGGCTGAATCCGGCCAATGGCGAGCGCCGGCGGTGAGGTCATCGGGCATAGGATGAGTCACTGCACTAGCGTGGATTTCAGAGGTATGGTGAAATCGTTACTATAAAAGGAGCGAACGCGATGTACTCAGCCCCTTCAGTTCGAGACCAGACTTGCGAGCGGGAGCGCTGCCCAACAGACTACCGACGGAGCCCTGAGTTCCAGAACAGCATTTGCGGACGGAGTTGCTGCCCGGACTTATGGAGGAATCTACCATTCATCAGTACCAGAGAGGATCATACCGCCACTGTGTAACAGCTAAGGAACACATTTATATTATCTATCGATTAATTATTTTCACTATTGAAATGTATTTATTTTGGGAAGATTTAAAATCGGAGCAATAATGTATAATTAATATCACGATTTCTTGTGTGATCTTGGCTCAATTCGTACGGGAATATCTCCCAAACGAATATATTTTGATGCTTGGGGATTTTCATACCATTTGTATTAACAATTGATTTTACGGAGCTCTATAAGCAGTGCGTAATAGATTCATAATATTGTCGACGCGTTATGTATTGCATAACCAGATATCAATCCAAATCGTACGAGAAATTCTTCCGAACGAATATATTTTAAAGTATGGGGATTTTCAAACTATTTTTACTAATAATTGAATACACGTAATTCTATAAGAAATGCTTAGTAGCCTTATAATAATTGTGTTGCATAAGTATTGCGCAATCCGGTCTTCAGCCAAGTCTTTATGATTTGAGTACCTCGGTACATCTGGCTTAACAAGTAGCTTCAGAATGACGAGTAAAGGACAGAATGGGGAGATCTAACTAAAGATTGGGGATATCTGGTTTGTGTTAGCCTAGCTGGCTGAGGGGTGGATGATTGCCGGCACTTGGGCGTGGAACCCGCACAAGCCCCTGCAGGGCCCCTTAAAGGCGGGGTCCTCCTTGTTGCTCGGGGTCGTCAATAAACCGACCACCTAACCTCATCTGGCGCAAACTACTTAAACCAACAAAAAGGTTCCCTATGTCTTTGGAAGGATTTCCATGCTTGAATGCTGTAAAACCTTGATAGAAAACGTTAACTTCTATTTCGTCCTCTGTAAGAAAGACAGGGCCAGAATAAATATAAAAATCATTCACTCATATGGAATAGCTGGGATATTATAAATATGTTACTAACACTCTAACATTTGTCCAAAGTAAATGTTGCAAGATGCAGAATCGTGGGACGCCGCTCTGAAAAGGCATAATGAGATTGCACAATAATTTGTAACATCGCTGACTATGCCCGCAAAGGAGGCTAATGTCGTCATCAATTCGTACCAAAAGAGTACATGATTCTTCAAACACCGGCCTAAAAGAAAGGCGCCTCAAGACAACACACATCATCAGAAACTCGTACCAAAAGAGTACGGCCTTCTCAATTATAAGCCTAAAAGAGAGGCGTCACAGGATCACATCTCGTAAAGAAGAGATAGAGTCTCGGGATGCAGTAAGTTCCGGAGGAACAAGGGGGGCCGTTTAGTCACTTAGGAAGTCGGCCACCGGGTTTAGGCGGGCGCGGAGCCTCTACCCCTCTCAGCAGAGATGCTGAGGGTTTAAAAAACCAAAAACTTAGCATTCAAAGAAACTATTATTTCATATAAACTCACGGGCTGTTGTAGAATCCTTTCGAACAAACCATCCCCGAGACCTTATCTACTTATTTATAAAGAAGTTTCGTTTCAAAAATGTCTTATTTCGTAGATAGCAAATATATGTATTATTTTCCCCAGGAATTAATATGAACAGGTTCATACACGTCTAAGACGACACCATTCAAGGTAAGAATATGTTAATATAAAGTGTTTAAAATTATTAGTTTCAGTGTTATTTAATATGTGAATTTCTCCTCTTTATGCCGTTCGATTGATTTTATTGGGTTGTTTCCAAACGGAAATGTTTTATTTCTAATACACGAATTCTTCTGGTGAACGTATTTTATTGTAACATAAATGTATAGATTATTAGGTTCGTTAGATGATTTTATTACGTAATATTATGCAATTGTTTCCACACTGCTCCTATAAAAGAATTTGAAGTTATTACGATACACAACGGGGTCCTTCATCCATTAGACGATTCATGTGCCAATTCAACGACGTATTACGAATAGTATATATTGTATTTATCGAGATTTAGTCGCATTTATTATTTCTAGTGAGGTTTTTAGTATTGGTTCCAGGCGCCATTATGAGGCGGAAATAGTTCATATTCATAGCCCGACTGCAATAGGTATTTTTGTCGCGTAAGAGGTAGCACTTTTAGAAATATAACTATGTTTTATGTTTAGTCCCTGACGGACAGGATGGTATAGCTGTGGCTATTTAGGTAATATACTTAGTAAATGCAAAGGGCATTAGGTATTATCAATATAGTATGCGAACCCAAGATGTTAGAAATATTTTTAGTTAATATTGCATTCAAAAGCGCAATTTTCACAGAATAATTATTTCCAGTTAATAATATATATTTTAGTTAAATGTATAGGTAGCACAGGCAGAGTATTAATATTGTATAGAATACATTATTTAATATTTCATAGAAGAAAATATTTTATTCCGCGATCCTTTTATAGTTACAGCGTATCTGGCGACTTCAGCCGTTGCCACCCGCGCCATACAACTATTTTCGCTAACATCATACGGCAAATGACTTTATTCATTGCAATGAAATTTATATTATTTAATATTATTTACCACGACGTATTTTTGACGGGCCACCCCATAGGATCATCACATTGTTAGCCGCGGCCAGGAGTTGGCAAATCAATGGAACATAATAGAAAAAAAATTAAATTTGTACTCGCGACGAGTAAGCATCGGCCTTTTAAATAAATTATTAATACAAAATTCATCGTTAATACGTCAGGAAGACCCTCTATCTACCTGGATCATCACAGTGCTTACCGTGACCAGGAGAACGATTTATATTGAAATACAATAAAATGCTTTATAATATTAATTGAACAGCATTTCGACATTAAATACAGTCCGCTCGATTTGATTAGGATCCCCACTATCTACCTGGATCATCTCAATCTTAAATGTGATATGAAAGTAAAATTATGAAAGCAGTCAACGCATTAGAACATCCAATTATCGACATCACAGGTGGTCATCCAAAAAGGCAGCTAGATATATAAAAGTTAACACATTCAGCATCTGAAACTATTTAAAAATTGAATAAAACACATAATTTTTTATCTGTATGTTCTTAAATTCTTGAAAGGACTTCATCCCTGACAGATTCCTGGAAGATGGATTTAGCCAGTCAACTGAGTATGAGTACGGTCTTAAACTTGATGTTACAAAGGATACAACATAAAAAATACCTTAAATACCTACTCCTACACATATTATATTAAATTTTAGGGAAAACCTAAATTGAAACATTTTTTTCAGATTTTATTTTGTTGCAAAGATGGTTAAAATATTACTTTTAAATATTATATATAACCGAGTGCTTGAACAACGATCTTAAGAGACGTGTCTTCATCTAAAATGTGTACCGCATTAAATGATTTTGTATTGTCTTTACAATAAAGTATTACACAATTAAGAAAGACTTTACTCACATTTAGGAGTTCTTTTTACTTAGCTCAGTACGTAACGAAAACATTTATTACAAAAACTATATAGTGAATTATGTTGCCATAGAGAATAAGAATGTGACACGATTTCATAAATTCAATATTTATTTATTTATTAATTATTTATGCACACACATTTACACACACACACACACACACACACACACACACACATACACACAAATATATATGTATATATATATATTATATATATATATATATATATCTATATATATATATATATTTCAGCGGAATAAATTTTGTCTACAGTGAGCGTGTATTGATAAATAAATAAAATTAAAAAAATAATAAATTAATACATTAGTAAATTAATAAATCAATAAATTAATAAATTTATAAATTTGTAAATTAAAAAATTAAGAAATTAAGAAATTAGATAATTAATTTATAATAAATTAATTCATTGATTCGGGACCAGTTGTCTCGTCATACGAATACAAAGTATACCAGAAATTAAAACTATATTAATTTTTGTTTTTCTTAATGTCAATACTTAAAATATAATTTTTCGCCCCGAAACATTTTGATAATTCAATGAATAATGGTTTTATACAAAGTTTTTTTCTTTTTATTAACATTATTTATATTTTAATACTTATAAAAACATTTTTTATAATTTATTTATCATTAAACGTGTATTATGTAATAATGTTGTTCCGGCCTTGGGGTCTGATCGGGGCTTTATAAAAGTGGTCTATGAGCACGGAGTTCTCTGTATACGACAGTTGCCGCCAACCATATATTATTTGGCGATTCGGAACCAACGGTTTATTTTATCGCGGCAGATACAAAGTGTCAAATATATATTTTTTACTCCCTTTCTTTTAACTCGTAGCGTCTGCGGTTTGTCTGCCGGAAAAACTTTGGATCGACTTTTAACCCTTTTCCCGCGATTCAATCAAGCTGAAACTTTGCAAGCAGACTCGTGGCGACGATAAAAATGATCTAACAAATTTTAGTTTAAAAAAATAATAATTAAAGCATAATTTTGAATTTTTTTGAATTTTTAATGGTTTTTTATTGTACTAAAAACTTTCGGTCAGCTTTAAACAGAATATCGGACGGAGAACGACAACGGCGGAAGTCGACTGCAGAAATCTGGTAAAAGTTGTATCTGTTCATATCTAGAGAATTTCTAGTTACAACAATATTTCCGAATTTGCAAACAACCTCATAGAAAATAATCATAAATTTTACTCAAAAATAGGGGTGAAAATATTAAATACTAATAATAAAGGTTTAAAATTAAATAATTTAGAAATTTTTGACATCAGAGAAGCGGTGAATAATAAAGCACCTTGAATTAATATCAATTTTACATATAGCACTTTGTTTAATTTAACTTTCACAAATGATTTGGTAATACCCACTTTAGACCCCGCCCCCTCTCACTCTCTCCCGGTAGATTCCTGAATGTTCAGTAGGCTAATCAGTGCATGTCTGTCTCTGACAAGATTAACATGCATGTGATCAATATTGCTGAATATTTAACAATACTATGATTGGGGTGTATAGTGTTGTGAATATAGTAGTGTAGTGTTGGTTCTGACGAAGAGACGGGTACGTCTCGAAACAGGTAGACCTTAAATCTGGTAGTGGTTTTTACTAAGTTAACTAACATTCTGTTATAATTTCAAGTTCATTTGTTCCCTGCGAAGAACCCAAACCAGAATAAAAAAATCGTGGATTTGCCCCAACACATGTTATCTTCAAAATTTTCATAAAATATTTATGCATTGCATTCTAATACCACTCTAGGACGATTCATCCGGGTCAATAATGATGTGTTAGCGGTATTTCTGTTAAAAATAAAAAATAAATTTAAAAAAATGTATCACAATATACTAAAACCTCAAAATTCGACGCCTTTATGAAAGGAATGTAAAATAAATAATTTGCGAAAGCCTTCTACATTAGTTAAAGGGTAGTCCAAAACAAGGGACACAAAATACAGGCATATAAAATCAATGTTTCTAGAGGGTGTTTTTGACAGCCGATTCGATCGTTAGTTTGGGACTCTTGAACGATATTCCAGGAAAAAGTCACCTAAAGGGTAATAAAAGCCTTTCCATAATATGCTTTGTAGTTAAATATTAAGACTTAAAAGAATAAAATTATATTACATCAAAAATATTTTAAAAAACTATGATTATTTTTCAGTGTACCTACTAAAAAGTAAAAAAAATAATTTAAAATATATTTTTTTTGCCTTACTCTCAAAATAAAAGGTGGGTACTTAAGATATTGCTATATATTAAAGAATTCTGTTGTTGATGGATGGAAACTGCCCACGCATTTATTTTGCGCGTAAGGCAAAATTTTTTTGGCGTAAAACTTATTTTTTACTTTTAAATATATTTAAAATAAGCGTATTTTTTTCAATTTTTTTTTTCATGTTATTACATAATTTTCTACTGTTTGGTCTTAAAAATACCCAGCATACAAAATCACTTCAGTAAGAAACTAGCACCATATTATGGTAAGCTTATTAACGTATTTCGCATAAATTAAAAAACTTTGATTAATTAATAATGATTGATTTATTGATAAATTAGTGAATCTGATTCATGTATTGTCATCAAGAATACGTCTGGATGTAAAATTTCAGCCCCATTGGAAATTAGGAAGCGGATAAAATATCGATTATAAGATTCCGTCTAGACAAACATTCAAACAGGAGAAACTATTATAAGCATGGTAAAAAAACTCCGTGACACATCAAATGATACATCAACGTTTTTGACTTTTAAGTCTACAAAAGTTAATATAATATAAATCATAATACCATTTATATATTTTTTATTAATTTAATGTCTTTAATTAATTATTTACATTTATTGTTAATTAATTAATAATTAATTAACATACAATATAGGTAAGATATTACAATATTAAGCAATAACACGGGCTAACACTACTAAGACGCTATTATAAGCTAAATTGAGTTATTTTCACGCCGTTATCGCGGCCAAAACGACGCTAATGAAACTAAAGTTACCAGATGGCACTTTTTACATGTTTACACAAACATACTACGATTTTGCGATAATTTTATTTATTGTGAAAATTTCAATTAACATTGTACGGAAAATTAAAGCAAATCATGTAGAATTTCATTAATTCGAGATCATGGGTTATTTGGATTTACAGAAACGGTGGTTCAATCATATTGTATTTTTTTTACATTTTAGATCAATTTCGCAATATTTTTATATATATATATATAACTAAAAAGTTATTTTAGTTATTTTTTAAGCTGAAATCTAAACATAAAGTCAGTTATTATTTGACGGATTATAACTAGTTTGCTAAATTTTTATAGCCAGCTACAAATCAATCCTGAGAAACTTCCTCCTGATAATTTGACAATTTACTCAGGTCTGTACAAATATTAAAATAAATATGTGATTTTCCCAAGCGATAGGTAAAATTAATGTACATCCATAAAATCAAGTAATAAATCGTCTACAATTTCCCACTTTTCTGCATCGGTCCATTCTTCATTCATTCATTCACAGTATTCTAAGAGATAATGTTGTATTATGATGCGCTCATTGCTCTAGTGGGTTCAAGTCTCGTTCCAGCAGACCAGTAAGTTAGTTCTAATTCCATAGCCCAAGAGCTTTAATAGCTCAACGCTTGTGTCACTCAATTTTTAATAAAAAGCTTGTTATATATTTGATATACTCTATTATTTACTGAAATTCTTTCATCTTAATTTTACAAATTTCAAATTTTAAACCAATAACATAATTTTAATTTACATTCTTATTACAGAATGTTAGTTAACTTAGTAAAAACCACTTTTTTTTTTAACCTAGTAAAAACCACACACCACAAAAAACACCACAAAAAAACACTACACTACTATGTTCACAACACTATATATACACCACAACCATAGTATTGTAAAACTTTCACCAATATCTATCACATGCGTGTTAATCTTGTCAGAAACAAGCATGCTAGCCTACAGAACAATCAGGAATCTAACAGGAGAGAGTGAGAGGGTGCGGGGTCTAAAGTGGGTGTTACCAAATCTTTTGTGAAAGTTAAATTAAACAATATACATAAATTCTTATTCTAACAATTTCTTTCTAAAGTTTTTTTCACAGCTAAAATCGTATATTAAAATATATTAGATATCTCAGACAGCTCAAGGGTTAAAAAGTACGACGAAAAATATTATAACTTTTAAAAAAAATTAAGATTTCTAAGTCCTTAACATTAACAATGTATTTATATATACAATAAAAGATTCCTACAAAAAATTGAAAAATCTTTATAAAAACATTGCGTAATATTATATTGAACACAGGTGTGTGTTATGTAGTATGAAGTCTTTGATTACAACGTGAACAAAAAAATGTAATTTTGGTCTTTGGAACTTACAGAATGTCTGGCATTACTCAGAGCACCATTTCAATCGGGAAATAAAGTACGTGACCGAAATACAACCTTAAGTCGAGCAGACCAACCTACGCGCCTTCTGCTAAATCAGGTCTCCGAAGTTAAAAGGTGGGAGAAAATCGTTATTCTTACTTAAACCCGTGCATCACTTGCGAATCCTTTTTACACTGAGTGAAAATTGAATTCTTATGGCTAACAGCGTCTTTATGCTACTTCATATTCAAAAGTTATGCATTCATATTTTGCCAACTTCGCCAGAATTAGACAATGCTCCAGTCTTTTTACATGGTACCTTGTGTAATGTGATGGCCATACGGGACGAACAGGAATATCAGCACTGAGGATTAAGCGATATGAGTCTCGTATATGAGGCGGAATGAGAAAATATGACATATCAAGGAAAACCTGTAATCCGAATTCCAACGAAAATCTAGAACGTTTCTGGATTTAATAATCGAATAAAAATGAAGAAATTTTAGGTAAAAGGTAAAATGATTTATTATATATACTTTTTCCTTCATACAAAATTGACACATTTTATTAAATTATATATTCTTAAGTATAATATATACGGTACGTATTACCTACCACTAACAAAAAGGAAAAAAATTATCCTGACAGATGAATATCAAAATAATGAATAGTGAATTTAATATTTTAATACACTTATAAAAAATATTTTAGTCTACATATGATTAGAATATTTACTAAAGAACACATTCGTACTAAAAATATGTCATTAATATTTTGTGTAGACAAAACATTAGACAATATTTAAAAATCTCAAAAATGTTTTTTTAAGTTATAAATATAAGTTAAAAATTAGAAAAAAAATATAGAGACAACTTGTCGTGGGGGAATTTGATAAAGAGCAAAGCATTCATATCTAAAAGATAAGATAACTATTTTTTATAAACAGCAAAGTAATTGAATTTTATTTAAAATGGCACCATTTCTTCACCAGAGCAGATAAAAATTAATTCTTTCTTATTTTGATGTTGATAAATAATTCATTAATAATAAACTTTTTTTAAAAGTATTCATATCTACAACAATAAAAATATCTTTTATATACGTACCTTAATGTGCACGTAGAATGCTTCGTGTTTATTTTTCAAACAATTAAAAAATATTGAAATTTCACATCCACCAATAATAAAAACTTCTATCAAATAATAATATCAAAGTTATAAATTTCCTTTGGCAAAGTATTTGGATCAAAGAGATTAATCAATCATCGAAATTTCAGCTCAGAGTTCAATTTATAATGAATTGTTAGTCAATATTCTGCCGCATTGTTGAATTGGATTTTAACCCCTGCTTTGGCAATGAAAATTGATCTTCTCTAATGTTAATGATAATTCTTACTTATTGAGAAACATTCTCAAACTTGTAATTGTTATGTTTTGCAATTATAATTAATATCAGGCATTGCTTAAAGGTATTATCAATTGATACAACTATTTTGAAAGTTATTGAATGAACAATAAATTTCGTGTACGTAAAGTAGAATTTAAAAAAAAAAATTAGAATGGACTAGTTGTTCATACCCGGCGTTGCACAGGTTAAGGATAAAGTTTAAAATAAATTGGTGAGGGTAAACAAAGGTTCGATTCGAACGGTATAGGTTTGCATCGAAAATACATCACGGGAAAGGGAAAGGGTAAAAGAATATATGGAAAATGTCATCAATGTTAACCGCCGAGTCCTAAAGAATAATTTTGCAAAGTTTGAGTTTGATCGGTACAGATTTTTATGAAAAATATATCAGGGGAAGGGGTAGGGGTAAATAATAGGGGGGAATGTCGCCTATATTTCCCGCCGGGTCCTAAAGAATAAGTTTCCAAAATTTGAGTCCAATTGGTCGAACGGTACAGGTTTGCATTGAAAATATATCAGGGGGAAGGGAAGAGGTATAATAAAAGCGGGGAAATGTCGCATTTGTTACCCGCCGGGTCCTAAAGAATAAGTTTCTAAATTGTGTGTCCGATCGGTCAAACGGTACAGATTTGCATCAAAAATATGTAAGGAGAGGGGAAGGGGTAAAAGAATAGGGGGAAATTTCGCCCATGTTCCCCGCCGAGTCCCAAAGAATAAGTTCCCAAATTTTGATTTCCGTGCCTTCTTATTGCATCTTCGTTTTCAATTTTAAAGAGAGGGTGATTAAATATTGTCTTACTATTTACTGAATTATCATTTTAACAGATATTATAGCCATATTCTGTATGATGAAAGAAATCTACTGATTATAAAAAACACGGCGTTATAATTAATGACATAGGGATTGTTATCATAGGAACCATTACAAATTTTTCTAATATTGTGTTACAAAATAAAAAATACTAACATCATTTCAGCTGAATACTCTAAAAACAAACCAAAATTGCATGTTATACACCACGATTATCAGACCTAGCAAAAAATTCTTCTAGATTAACCTTAAATTTTATGATATAACGAAAGGTAATTAAAAACAATGTCAAAAGCAATTTCAATACTTGAATATGTTGAGTAGAAATAATGTATTTTAGAGATTTATTAGAAATATGTTATTAACTTTAAATTTAAATTTAAATTAATTAAACAATTTTGTATTAACCACTTAACTAGTAACTCTACGTCTACCGGTTTCAATACCACCGTATCTTCATCAGAACGGACGCAAACTAACTATCCATTATCTATTCAAGCAAACAAATCAATTTTGAATGGGGGCGTGGCTACAGCTATGGTAGGGGTAATTGAGTAGTGGACGCCGATATGGGTAATATGTCAAGTAACGGGCTATTCATAAAGTTTTTACTTCATAAAATTTTTACCGTTACTTGACGTATTCCTCATTTCGGCGTCCACTTATACGGTGGTATCGAAACTGGTAGACGTAGAGTCGCTAGTTAATTAGTTACTTAAAAGTTGTTGAGTTAAAATTAATTATTACGTCCAACCACAAAGTTAACGCTATAAACATCAAAAATATATAGAAATATGTTAATTTTGATTCGATTAATAAAAAAAGGTTGGGATTAATAAAAAATGACATTATCATCATGGCAACCCTGGGTTAGCCCCTTCCAAGATTCTTCCCCATCTCCCCCTATCTTGCATCATTACCTTCCAGTCGGCTACATCATTCACCCGAGCATCCTTGGTGACACAGAAGTTCCAACCACCGAAGTTCCAGGATACGACTTGGTAGTTAAATAATACCTATCCGTTCTACATGGCCTCTCTATCGCAGTATTCCTATTTTGAAAAATGTGGATGGGTTCGTCTTGAAAGAAAATCTAGAACTATGATATAGTACAATGCAATTGTTATTTTTTTATAAAAATGATTTTACAATATAACCATATTTAAAAATTTACTTTATTAGAAAATTTAATTATCATGTTACTAAAAAGAAAGCATTTTGTATAAAACCACTAATAATTGAATTATCAACACGTTTCGGAGCTAATGGTCGTTTCATCAAGCTATAAAAAAATAACCCATAGAAACCAAATTTTTACGATACTACCTTTCTCATTTTCGGGTTTTGTGTCTACCATACGCGTCGGAATCTCCATACAACTGTACAACAGCCTCCCACACTAAGCTGCAGACCAAAACCAACCCGAGACTCTGTTGCCTCTGCTGGGATCCATTCAGCGTCCTCGTCCTCCTGGCGACAAACATATCAGGAAGAAATCCCGCGTCTGATATTAAGGTTTGTATATTGTCCCGCGGGGCAGTCAAATTGACTGGTGTATAATGATGTGGATCCCACGTCGCGGCTACATGGGCCGGATTATTATTATGTTTACTGCTGATTAAAGGGCTGAATGAACTAACTGGGTGGCTGGAAAAGACTCATCCTTGAGTGCGTCAGACAGAGCCATGTTAGCATCGCCAATTATAGTTGATGTGATTGATCCCACGGTGTAGTCTAATTGACTAGAGATATTAAAGAGATAGTATAGATGTGGATGATCCCACGGTGTAGTCTAATTGACTAGAGATATTAAAGAGATAGTATTCCAGAGTGAATGTTATGGTTAATTGTGTGGTTCCCGATATGTATGTCCTGTGCCAGAGGAGAAGGGCTCCGAAAGGCTCCTGGTATACAGCAGTATAGTAAAGATGATTAATGATGTGTCAGGGTGAGATGTCAACTGGCATTCCCGATCAAGATACTCGTTCAAATAAATCAGCTTCTATTCAAGATTTAACCATGGAGATCTGGATTCGATGACACTGAGGACGACCAAGCATCGAGGTTCTTCCCACCAGCGTGTTACGGGTGAGTTCTCGACGCCGAGCTATAGGAAACAGCCGCATATTCTTGAGCCGTAGCCTCTCTATTATAAGGATGGTATGCGTTAAGCTGCCCATGTTGTACGCCCACTTGGCGCGTCACGACACTTTGATCGCCACGATGCGAAAGAACCCCGATCTCCCTCCTTTCATAATCAATTCTGTCAGTCACGACAATCAGATTGGTGATGAGTGATGAAACTATTTTAGTACAGTATAAATTAGAATGTACATGATGGAGAAATAGCTGTCACTCTTGCATTCAGAACAAAGAGGTTTGAAATCAATAGCCCCGCGACGATCAATCGCTGAGATGCTTCCCACCAGCGTGTTACGGGTGAGTTCTCGACGCCGAGCTATAGGAAACAACCGCATATTCTTGAGCCGTAGCCTCTCTATTATAAGGATGGTATGCGTTAAGTTGCCCATGTGGTACGCCCACCTGGCGTGTCACAACGTATCGATCGTCACAGCGTCAATGAATTCCGACCTCCCTCCTTCCATTAACAAATCTTACAATGTTAAGATTCTTTTCATTAGTAATTTTAAATATGTTTAAGTTTTGCATACAAGCACCACGTTCAACAGATGACAAGAAGAATAGTAATAGTAAAAGGTCCTTAGCTGACAGAAGTTGAAGTTCTCTGCAAACTGTCCATATCCTCTAGTAACGACTTCAAATGATGTTCTCCTTGTATGTGTTTTCCAATAACAGCTTTCCAGTCATGTATTTAAAGTAACGTCATCCTTGTGTGTGTGTGTACTACAATATCTGCCTTCCAGTTAATGATTCCCAAAAATGTGTTATCCTTGTATATATATATATTTCAATATCAGCGCCTGTAAAACTGTATTAGATCCTAGAAACAAAAGGACTATTCCCTCTACGCCGAGCACATACAGAACATAAGCCCCTTCAATCTAGTTCATCCACGGTTATGCAAAAAGGCGAAAGAATAGTAATAGTAAAAGGTCCTTAACTGACAGAAGTTTGTAACGATATTGGCCTATTCAAATAGACATTGCTGAAAAATTATACGAAAATATCTATCTGCTAAAAGCTCATGATAAGGAGAAGCCCCACAATTCATAAATACTCTATAATTAAATATTTAAGCTCATGATAAGGAGAAGCACCACAATTCATAAATACTCTATAATTAAATATTTGCCGGATAAGTAGGTGCGGGCGAGCTTTATTATTTCTGCACGCGGGCATGTAAAGCAGGCTTTATGTTATTTTGTTTTAACGAGATGGACCAATCACAGATGCGCCGTTAGCACCGAATCTGACCAATGAGAATGATTCTGAGAGTTAGACTTTGACTTTTACACGCAAGTTGGAATCAAAAATGGCGGGAGATAGGGACTAGTTTTTAGCGATACAAATTGGAGAGCGGCACTTGAGTTTTCAGCTTGGAGGTCGGCCGAGGCTTTGTCGAGGAGAGTCCGAAATAAGGAAGATAATTTAACTGGACCGAGGAAAAGCCGGAGGTTGATAATAATTCAAAGGAGAATTGGAACAGTGAACAGATAAGCATTTCCAATATTATTTATTTCTATTGCCTTTTATGTGTATTATATTTGGAACCTTATATTACTATGCGCTCATCAGATTTAATAAATGATAATTCATAGTTTTGCGGCTGTGATAATCCAGCGGGCGTTCTTTCCTAATACTTATGTAACTTTCAAATATGCAAAGGAATTTTATGTTATCTGTACTGGCGATTGAATGCACGGATTTCTATATGATTTGTATTATTTTGGAAATAATTGAGATCGGGTAATTATGTGGTTTTGATATCACGATTGTCAGTGTGATATGGGTTCAGATCGTACGAGAAATTTCCTACAAATAATATATTTTAAAAATGCATCTGGATTTTATATTTATTTTATTAAAACACGGATGTGAGGTTATTGGGCAAGGTACATGTTTGTATTGCGTATCATTGGGCAATCGTTTTAAACACGATTTATTCCTATCAAGTTCTTATAAAAACGTATTTCGAATTGTACATATTGTATAGAAATAATTAATTTAGATACAGCCGGTCTTCAGCTGGGGAACACATTTATATTTTCTATCACGGTTAATTATTTTTACTATCGGGCTGTATTATTTAGGGAGTAGGTAAGTGAGATTCGGAGGAGTTGTGCGTATTCAATGTCGCGGTTGCTTGTCTGATCTTGTTTCAATTAGTACGAGAATTTAATTATGTGTTTTTGATATCACGATTGTAAGCGTGATATAAATTCAAATCGTACGAGAAATTTCCTCCAAATAATATATTTTAAAAATGCATCTGGATTTTATATTTATTTTATTAAAACATGAATGTGTGGTTTATTTGAACTCGTTACATGTTTGTATTGCGTATCATTAGGCAATCGTTTAAACACGATTTGTTCCTATCAAGTTCTTATAAAGACGTATTTCGAATTGTATATATTGTATCTATTTAGATTAAGCCGCATTTATTAATTCTAGAAAGGGTTTTCTGCTTCGAATGCAAGATATTATTTACAGGTCAGCCTGGCATATGAATAAAAATTGTTATACTACCGCCATCTATCGAACTCAAACATGACTGTAATAATAATTATCTTTCGATATATTGCTACGACTTTTAATAATGCATGGTGCATTTTGTAGTGATTGTCAGACGTACGTATTTATGGGGAAGGGTTCAGGGGTAGTTAACCTTCGGTCTTCCTTAATCGCGATAGTTATTCATATGACATTGTTTTTATTCATTCAATATTAGATATTTGAAATGTTTTTTTACAACATATTCCATTATTGTGGGTCGTTTGCGGTTAGATCAGGGGTAGTTGACCTTCGGTCTTCCGTAGCCGTGATAGTTGTTCATATGACAATGTTTTTATACATTCAATATTAGATATTTGAAATGGTTTTTACAACATATTCCATTATTGTGGGTCGTTTGCGGTTAGATCAGGGGTAGTTGACCTTCGGTCTTCCGTAGCCGTGATAGCTATTCATATGACATTGTTTTTATTCATTCAATATTAGATATTTGAAATGTTTTCTACAACATATTCCATTATTGTGGGTCGTTTGCGGTTAGATCAGGGGTAGTTAACCTTCGGTCTTCCGTAGCCGTGATAGTTATTCATATGACATTGTTTTTATTCATTCAATATTAGATATTTGAAATGTTTTCTACAACATTTTCCATTATTGTGGGCAGTTCGCGGTTTGTTCAGGGGTAGTTAACCTTCGGTCTTCCGTGATCACGTTATTTACTTATATGACAGATTGTTTTGTTTTGTTCGTTTAATATAAGTAATATCATATTTTTATGAGTTACCGTAATTATTTATCTATATGATTTTATTATTGAGAGTGATGCAACGAATACTACTTTCATGAATACGAATATCAGGCCTACTATTCGGTGAATACGAATGCGAATATTTCCACCAAGGTGGGGGGAACTTGAACATACTTGCAAATATAATAACCTTGATGCAACGAATACTACTTTCACGAATACGAATGTCAGGCCTACTATTCGGTGAATACGAATGCGAATATTTCCACCAAGGTGGGGGGAGAACGCAAGCATACTTGTAATTATATTTTTTATGTCTGCTTGTGATATCACTATACGGCGTAGATGAACTAGATTGAAGGGGGCCTATGTTCTGCATGTGCTCAGCGTAGAGGGAATAGCCTTTTTGTTTCTAGGATCCTATACAGGTTTACAGGTGCTGATATTGAAATATATATACAAGGAAAATACTATTTTGGGAACCATTAACTGGATGACAGATATTGAAGCACACATACACACAAGGAGGACGTTATGTTAAATACATGACTGGAAAGTTGTTATTGGAAAACACAGGCGTCCAGTCGGCGGGACGCAAGCATACTTGTAATTATATTGTTTATGTCTGCTTGTGATATCACTATACGGCGTAGATGAACTAGTTTGAAAGGGCTTATGTTCTGCATGTGCTCGGCGTAGAGGGAATAGTCTTTTTGTTTCTAGGATCCTATACAGGATTACAGGTGCTGATATTGAAATATATATATACAAGGAAAACACTATTTTGGGAATCACTAACTGGATGACAGATATTGCAGCACACATACACACAAGGAGGACGTTATGTTAAATACATGACTGGAAAGTTGTTATTGGAAAACACAGGCGCCACTAGAGGATATGGACAGTATGCAGAGAACTTCAACTTCTGTCAGTTAAGGAAATTTTACTATTACTATTCTTTCGCCTTTTTTCATAACCGGGGATGAACTAGATTGAAGGGGTTTATGTCTTGTATGTGCTCGGCGTAGAGGGAATAGTTTTCTTGTTTCCAGGATCTAATACAGTTTTACAGGCGCTGATATTAAAATATATATACAAGGGAAGTGAAGGGCTACACAGGCGCTGGTAATTGCTCAATTTTGGAGAGGACCCGTTATATTACTTCGGATCAGGATGCCATCTCAGAAGCAGACCAACTACAGAAATAAGATAAGAACCTTTAATATTATTTATTCTTTATTTTCTTATGTGTATCAAATGGAATGTTCGTGCTATATAATTTGTCACTGTCACATGGTCACTATTCATTTCATTACGTGGGTTCAGAGTTCGACGGCAACGGACGCAGTAACAAGTTGGTACTTGTCGGGACGTAACGTCGGAATTATATCTTAATTATCTAGGATAGAATCTAATTATTTAGGATAGAAGCGAGGTCATCATACGTGCATTCTGCATTTCAAACGTTTTACTAACATATATAAATACATATTATTGCGTTTTACAAATTGAATAGGATCGCGGGAAATAGGCATTTCGTCCGGTTGTGCAATATTAACTTCCAACGTAGCATAATGAGATCTTATTACCGGTGCTAGACTCTCGAGGTTAGTCACGTGATTGTTGTATAAATGGAATAATGAAGGGGATTGAAGAAAGAGATACACTCGCGATACAGATAGTTGTATGTAACTGGGATCAAATGACGGGGTGCGTGTTCTCGGTCCAGGGGATGAACGGGACTGCGGGGACACTCTGGGTGGGTCTAAGTAGAATTGCGCAAAGCCTCCACACAGTTAAAATGTGTTCAGTCAAGCAAAGGTGAAGCATTTCGAATCGGACCAGAGCGTCGTGCCTCAAACACAGCCGGAGGGAAGAAGCCCCTACGTTCTTTCACTCCCTTGGCCCGACGAGCTCGAATTCCGGATATGAATGTTCATGAATGTCAGCTAAAAGACTCAGGTAGCCGTACCTCAATCAAAACCTTCGTTCGGGACCTCATCAACGTACGAGACAGGGCGTTCCGCATGGACGAGCAACTATGAGAAGCAGGAAGCAATTTAATAATCTATACACTGCGCGAGGACATTACTAACACCATCATACTCATCATTCACCACCTTTTCTAACTTGCTGTATACAGAGACCTTCGGGGTTCTCCTTTCCCGGCCAGCGAGAAACATATCAGGAATTACACAGTCAACTGTAATAATCATGCTGATTTACCATCATTTAATATCTCTAGTCAATAAGACTACACCGTGGGATCAATCGCATCAACTATAATTGGCGATGCTAACATGGCTCTGACTGACGCGCTCAAGGAAGAGTCTTTTCCAGTCACCCAGTTAGTTCATTCAGCCCTTTAATCAGCAGTAAACATCATAATAATCCGGCTCATGTAGCCGCAACGTGGGATCCTCATCATTATACACCAGTCAATTTGACTGCCCCGCGGGATAATATACAAACCTTAATATCAGACGCGGGATTTCTTCCTGATATGTTTGTCGCCGGGAAGCGAGGACTTCGGGGGATTCCAGCAGGAGCAATAGAGTCTCGGCTTGATCTTGGTCTGCAGCTTAGTGTGGGAGGTTATGTCTAAACAGGAGTTAACCACCGGATGCGGCGATGCTCTGGGGCCGCATCCCCCTCCCCCCTACAGGGGGGGGGGGGCATCTAGAATCCACGTTTGAACAGAAGTGGTTAGATACTTCTTAAATTTCACTTACAAAACTTTATCTTCCATTCCCTTAGAATCTCGGGCTGTGATAATGTCAGACAAAGCTTGCCCTGAGCCTCTGTTGCGCCTAGTTGTTATGAATATAAATATGTTTGTCTTCCCCTACTATGTACTATGAACAGATTGAGCAGATCGGACAGCGTGGGACGCGCTATCGGTAGGTTTCTTACTTGTGTTTTGAATATAACGTGTGCTATTATATCTTGTAAATCTGTCATAAATGGGTGCCGCATGTGGTTGTGCTGACACTGTTCTAAGCTGCTATTATGAGATGTTGATAATCAAAGCGGGCGGAATCTTTAGCGTATGCCGTTAACTTGGCAACGATTGTATTGTTTTATATTACAGTATTTTAACCCCGGTGGTATTATAGTTATGGCGGTACAATGTAAGGGAGTTTTGCTACTAGCGTTTATTCCTCGGCTACGCCGCATATAATTGGCTTTTAGGCCGACTCCGGACGTGGACGATATCGGCTATCTCTCATATAGGCGAAACTGTAGAATTCTAGAGCGGTTTCTAGAAGGACGAGTACGGATTAGTTACGTGCGTTTGTTATTTCCATAGTTAGGTAAGAATTCGATCTATATTAGTCTAGTCGCGTTAATAAGAATACGAATCTCACCACATATCAAAAGAATTTTGGATAGCTACGGACACAACGGAGGGGGAATTTTCCTAACCACTAGATAGATCACGACTGGCCAATTTTGAAAATATAAATTCTTAACAAAAAAAAAATAATATTAGCTTTCATGTAAATATACTTCCGAAGTTTTAAGTTCGACTTAAGTTTTCATCTAGAAGCTTAAAGCATAAAGTGTGTGCTTAAAAGTCACAAAAGTCGTAATAAAGCTTAATTCGGTAGCTTAAAGTCTCAAGCTTTGGGCTTTTCGTAAAACTTATATTATTAAACTTTATAGTTAGGTATTTAGTTTAGGTAGTCAGGCAGGTTACGTTACAAGTTGAAGTTCTCTGCAAACTGTCCATATCCTCTAGTAGCGCCTGTGTTTTCCAATAACAACTTTCCAGTCATGTATTTAACATAACGTCCTCCTTGTGTGTATGTGTGCTTCAATATCTGTCATCCAGTTAATGATTCCCAAAATAGAGTTTTTCTTGTATATATATTTCAATATCAGCACCTGTAAAACTGTATAGGATCCTAGAAACAAAAAGACTATTCCCTCTACGCCGAGCACATGCAGGACATAAACCCCTTCAAACTAGTTCATCTACGCCGTACAGTGATATCACATGCAGACATAAACAATATAATTACAAGTATGCTTGCGCCCCGCCGACTGGGCGCCTGTGTTTTCCAATAACAACTTTCCAGTCATGTATTTAACATAACGTCCTCCTTGTGTGTATGTGTGCTTCAATATCTGTCATCCAGTTAGTGATTCCCAAAATAGTGTTTTCCTTGTATAAATATATATTTCAATATCAGCATCTGTAAAACTGTATTAGATCCTAGAAACAAGAAAACTATTCCCTCTACGCCGAGCACATACAGGACATAAAGCCCTTAAAACTAGTTCATCTACGCCGTACAGTGATATCACATGCAGACATAAACAATATAATTACAAGTATGCTTGCGTCCCGCCGACTGGACGCCTGTGTTTTCCAATAACAACTTTCCAGTCATGTATTTAACATAACGTCCTCCTTGTGTGTATGTGTGCTTCAATATCTGTCATCCAGTTAATGATTCCCAAAATAGTGTTTTCCTTGTATATATATTTCAATATCAGCACCTGTAAACCTGTATAGGATCCTAGAAACAAGAAGACTATTCCCTCTACGCCGAGCACATGCAGAACATAAGCCCTTTCAAACTAGTTCATCTACGCCGTATAGTGATATCACAAGCAGACATAAACAATATAATTACAAGTATGCTTGCGTTCTCCCCCACCTTGGTGGAAATATTCGCATTCGTATTCACCGAATAGTAGGCGTGACATTCGTATTCGTGAAGGTAGTATTCGTTGCATCAAGGTAATTATATTTACAAGTATGTTCAAGTTCCCCCACCTTGGTGGAAATATTCGCATTCGTATTCACCGAATAGTAGGCCTGACATTCGCATTCATGAAAGTAGTATTCGTTGCATCAAGGTTATTATATTTACAAGTATGTTCAAGTTCCCCCACCTTGGTGGAAATATTCGCATTCGTATTCACCTAATAGTAGGCCTGACATTCGTATTCATGAAAGTAGTATTCGTTGCATCACTCTCAATAATAAAATCATATAGATAAATAATTACGGTAACTCATAAAAATATGATATTACTTATATTAAACGAAAAAAACAAAACAATCTGTCATATAAGTAAATAACGCGATTACGGAAGACCAAAGGTTAACTACCCCTGAACAAACCGCGAACGGCCCACAATAATGGAAAATGTTGTAGAAAACATTTCAAATATCTAATATTGAATGAATAAAAACAATGTCATATGAATAACTATCACGGCTACGGAAGACCCAAGGTTAACTACCCCTGATCTAACCGCAAACGATCCACAATAATGGAATATGTTGAAGAAAAACATTTCAAATATCTAATATTGAATGAATAAAAACAATATCATATGAATAACTATCACGGCTACGGAGGACCGAAGGTTAACTAATCCTTAGCGAAGGCTCAAAACTTTTCCTGATTCCCGCTAGATGGCGGTAGTATGGCAATTTTCATTCATATGCCAGGCCGACCTGTAAATAATTTTGAGACAAGAATTTCTCTCTTATATTCGAAGCAAAATAAATTTTAGCGCAAACCATGTTGCACAAACGTTAAAAATTCGACACCGTAAATATCCTCTGCAATTTTATCAAGTAAAACGCTATTCTAAATAACCAATAATATTTTAATTCTATTTATTTACATACCGCCAGAACTTCTCCGTCCGGGACGAACATAAAACGTGATTGTACCTTTCAAAGTGCCACCTCATACGCGGTAAAAATACCTATTATAATCGGGCTATGAATACAATTTATTCTCGTCTCATAATGGGGGCCTTGCGTCAATATGAAAACCCTTTCTAGAATTAATAAATGCGGCTTAATCTAAATAGATACAATATATACAATTCGAAATACGTCTTTGTAAGAACTTGATAGGAACAAATCGTGTTTAAACGATTGCCTAATGATACGCAATACAAACATGTAACGAGTTCAAATAAACCACACATTCATGTTTTAATAAAATAAATATAAAATCCAGATGCATTTTTAAAATATATTATTTGGAGGAAATTTCTCGTACGATTTGAACTCACCCTCACAATCGTGATATCAAAAACACATAATTATTCCCTAAATAATACAGCCCGATAGTAAAAATAATTAACCGTAATAGAAAATATAAATGTGATCCCCAGCTGAAGACCGTATTGCACGCTACCCACGTAATACAACAATTATTATACTGCTACTAGGCAAATCATATAGAAATCTGGTATTCAGTCGGCAGTACAGATAATACAAAAATTCCTTTGCATATTTGAAAATTACATAAGTATTATGGAAGAACGCCCGCTGGACTATCACAGCCGCAAAATCACGAATTATCATATATTAAATCTGATGCGCGCATAGTTATACAAAGTTCCAAATATAACACACATAAAAGGCAATAGAAATAAATAATATTGGAAATGCTTATCTGTTCACTGTTCCAAATCTCCTTTGAATTATTATCAAACTCCGGCTTTTTCCTCGGTCCAGTTAAATTATCTTCCTTATTTCGGACTCTCTTCGACAAGGCCTCGGCCGACCTCCTGGAGGCTGAAAACTCTAGTGCCGCTCTCCAATTTGTATCGCTAAAAATAGTCCCTCTCTCCCGCCATTTTTGACTCCAACCTACGTGTAAAGGTCTATCTCTCAGAACGCTCCTCATTGGCCAGATCCGCGGCGAACGGCCGCATCTGTGATTGGTCCATCTCGTCAAAACAAAATAACATAAAGCCTGCGTTACACGCCCGCGTGTAGAAATAATAAAGCTCGCCCGCACCTACTTATCCGGCAAATATTTAATTATAGAGTATTTATGAATTGTGGTGCTTCTCCTTATCATGAGCTTTTAGCAGATAGATATTTTCGTATAATTTTTCAGCAATGTCTATTTGAATAGGCCAATATCGTTGCAGTATGTTCGGTGAGTGGCTTTTTACCCGTTTGGGGCCGTTTGGTCAATGCCGTTTTCTTTTGGTTCTGATACGAGTTGTTGAGTGGGAGATACTGTCGAGTACTTCCCTCGAATCGATGAAAATACCTATAAAATTACCTGATTTGTTCAATTTATTTTGCATGATGGCGTATGTTTTGCGGTCGCATCTTGTGTGCAAATTTCCGCAGTGAAACCTGATGGGTTCTTATTTATTGTATAATTGACTTTTGTGATAGAGTTTGGTCTCTTTTGACTGCTTATTCTATATTATTGTTTATTTGACTGCTTATTCTATATAGGATAAGATTTTGATATATTAGATAATAGTATATTACCTTTCTCACTATTATTTAATTAGATTACAGTTACTCTATGATTCTAAGTGGTTATCCCTCACTACACACGAGAATCATAATTCTTTTTGGTGAGGTATATACTTAAAAAAAAATTGAATTGTAAATATTTCTAGCATTGTAATAAAATATAATATATATATTATTAATTAAATAAATTTAAGAAAATCTTCAATTTATATTAATCGGTAAAACGAAACGCCTAAATGAACAAACTGTCTTAAAACGAAACCAACTTTAAGCATAGAACCAATAAAGAACATCTTCACGTATCCATAAGTACCAGGAAAGCAGAGGGAACAAGTGTGAGGGAGCATTCAGATTGCCCGGGATGACATGGATTTAATACATCACTCGCAAATTGATACCTCCTACGCATTCTGCTATCTTGAAGATATGAGAAAAGATCTCATTGAATTCAAGAAGAAACAATAAATTCTTTAAAGAATCTCGACATTATGAAGAATTGAGACCGGCATAAAAATGCAAAACAATAAAATATTTCAGACGTTGTGTTGCTTTATTCCTTGCGAAAACTCTTTTTCAATCAAATTTGTTTGGCGAATTTTCTTCACTGAGATTTATTAAAAAAAATGAGAGTGACATCCAATTTGTCGTATTTTAAATGTTGAGAAATTAACTACTAATGTACACCGACTTTTAATGCCAAATCTCCAACACTCCTGACAAGTTAATCCATGTACATATTCAGTTTTAGTCTTATTCCGTCCTGTTTAGATCTTCCAAATCAAAAGTAATCATAAAAAACTTTTTTTTTCAAATATTTGCTGGATAAGATGAACGATTTAGATCAGTTTAAATAAATAAATAAGTTAGTTAAGCCTGTTTAGCTAGGGGTTTTGCAAAATGATTTAATAAGTTTAGTAGGTAAATTTAGCACATAAAACAACACATTGTGCACGATGTACAGATTCCAAAAAAATATTTGTTGAGTCACTTTCTAGCGTTCACGCCAGACAGTGACTCGCTTCTCGCTTCAGCGGTCAGATAACTTTGTCTCTATCTCGCACAGATATCGCTCACTCTTACATTGACAAATATGAGCACATAACATATTCCTGAAGTGCCGTTCTAGAAGTGATATAAATTGACTTGTATTCAAATATTGATTAATTACATTTCTTTTGTAGTAAATCGTGCATTTCGCAGGCGTTTAATGTTCATTCATCTTAAGAATTTAATTCTATACAAAAGATGTTGTTGTTTTGTTATGACTGATGAGAAACATAACATCATTAAAAATATCGCAACAAAGTTCTGTTAAGAAAATAAAATAATTGATTCCAAAAAAGTTTTCTTATTTATATAATACAAGCTGATCGTACCCGGCGTTGCCCGGGTTTAGGATTTAACTAAAAATAAGTTTGTGGGGGGGACAAAGGTTCCAATATTTTGCAGTCTCTAAAAATTTTTCCATTTAATTTAGGGATGCCAGGATGCCTATGTTACCCGCCGGGTCCTAAAGAATAACTAACTAACTAACTTACCATCACGCCGTTTCCCCGTGGATACAACATACAACTCTCGCCTCATCCACATTCATACATCTTCGCATGCAAGCTCGCCGGTTGTTGAGGCTTCTAACGGGACCATAAGAATAAAAAAGAATAACTATGCAAAATTTGAGTCAGATGGATCAAACGGTGTAGATTTGTAAAAAAATATATTGGGGGAAGAGGTGGGGTAAAGGGGAGAGAGTAATCTCGCCTGTATTACCCGTCGGCTCCTAAAGAGTAATTATGCAAAATTTGGGTTAGATCAGTCAAAGGGTGTAGATTTGTACAGAAAATATATTGGGGGAGGTGGTGGAGTAAAGGGGGAGGGGTAGTGACGCCTGTGTTACCCACCGGGTCCTAAAAATAATTATACAAAATTGGGGAAGATCAGTCAAATGGTGTAGATTTGTACGGAAAATATATCACCTATGTTATGTGAAATGTCAATATGTTACATGCCGGATCCTAAAGAATAAATGTGCAAAATTTGGGCTAGATCCGTCAAACAGTGTACAGAAACTATATCAGGGAATGGGGAGGGGTTTAGGCTGAAATAGTAAAGGTGACCTATGTTACCCGCCATGTTCAAAATAAAAAGAATGCAAAATTTCGATCGGATAAGTCAAACGTTGTAAATTTGTAGAAAAAATACATTACATACAGAGGGGAATATAGCCTATGTTATCCACTGAATATTAAAGAATATTATGCAAAAGTTGTGTCCTATGGAATAATCGATCGATCAAACGATGTAAATTTGTTCTGAAAATATGTCGGGGGGAGGTGGTGGGGAAAAGAAAGAGGTGTTAAATTTTGCCTATATTAACCGCCGAGTCCTAAAGAATAAGTGTGTGAAATTAGATTCAGGTCGGTCGAAAGCTACAGATTTGGAGGAGGGGGAGGGCTAAAGGAGGAGGGGTTAAGGGGGACCTATGTTACCCGCCGGGTCCTAAAGAATAAGTATGCAGTATTTGGGTCATATAGGACAGACGGTGTAGATTTGTACAAAAAATATGTCACGAAGAGAGGGTGGGGTTAAGGGGGGGGGGAGTAAATTTTGCGTATGATACCCGCCGGATCCTAAAAAATAAGTACGCAAAATTTGGGTCAGATCGGACAAACGGCGTAGATTTGTATAGAGAATAGACAGACAGACATACATTGTTTTATTTTTATAGATGTAAACACGCTCACATTGAAATGCAAAATTGTGTCAAAATCAATCGGCCGACTACTTTTTGAGTTTTTCGATCACAAAAATACGCAGTCTGAATTTTTACGCATATAGATTTACGTACAAGTCTATCATTACCATCTTTATACGATGGTACCTACTCCCTTTGATGAGATGGGTAATTTAAGACATTATTAAATTGTTCTATTTTGAAGAAAAATTGTGCGCAATTCTCCTTACAAAAAAATTAAATAAATTACCTATATACCTTCAACAAACAATCGATAAAAAGGTACATACGTAGGTGTTCAATAAATTCTAAAAAAATTGTAAAAGAAAAAAATGGTGACAATACTTTCACATTCTCAAAACAATGATGACTTAAAAATAAAAAAATTATGTAAGTAATGACCAAAACATATTTTATGGATCACAAAAAATATAATGTAAAAATATATTTTTTTAACATTACCTACCTATAATTCTCGCAAAAGTTTTGATTTCATCTAATGAGTGATGGCATCCCTGTTCTTTAAAACTCTCGTCAAACATCAAATAGTTATCACTGGAATACTGGTATGATTTTCACTGAACTGGAAGGTAGACAAATCGCTTAGTTCATCGTCTCCGCATTTCCTCGTTCACCGCCGAACAACATTCAATCGATAAATGGTTGCTGAGAAAAGCTAAACTTTACCGCTAAGTTCACCGCGTGTGGGGTTTTATAGCTTTACAGGCGGTGCTGATGTACTCATATTTAAATGTGACTTTCACTTCGAATGCGTACAGGATTTTTTTATGCAATAAAGATAACTCTTTTCTACATTCAACCATTTTTTTTAGATCACATATTTTATGATAATGAACACCTTGGATATGTGAAATACCTACTAAAAATTGTATCGGGCAACGTTGACTGTCCTGAACTATTAAATAGACTAAAATTCCATGTTCCCTGTAGGTGTCGTAGATACAACCCAGTCTTTCACATCGATTTACCTCATCCAACTATCGTCGTAATTCATATTTCTTGAGGGTATGCGATGCATTCAATAAACTGATATGATTATTGTATATTGATCTGTTCGAGTGCAGCCACACAAGATTAAGAAAAATTTTGAGTGCAGAATTTTTTTCTACTTAATAATAAAGTCTCTTTTTCTCTTGTTCAGTCTTTTTGTATTATTTTTAACATGCCTATCTTTTTCTGCTAATAATTAAGACTCTTTTACTTTTGTTTAAATTTTTTATTCTTTCTTGTTATATAAATCTTAACATTCCTAAGTTTACTTCATAACATATTTATCGTTACTAACATATTTATAAATGTGGAGACCTATAATTGGCCATCTATATTATTTTAATGTTTTCTATGCTTCTTTGTTGTGCTGTTGATCTTCCATGAATATTAAATAAATAAATAAATAATGTAAAATAGAATTATTGATATCTGTAGCGATAAATTTTATGGTTGGACATAATTATTAATTTAATAAATTTACAAACTTTGTATTAACCACATAAATAACCACTCATGCGTTGAACAGTTTAGAAACCGTCGAAATCCAAAAAAACTTGAATTCAGAGAAAACACTCTAAGATGTCTCCGATCCTCAAGATCTTCCACTTTAAGACGACACAAAGAATTATTCCCACTGCTTCCTTTACTCGAATAAGATGAAATGATTTCTGTATTTAGAAGACCGAGGGGCCGTCCGAGGAGGAACTGACAGAAACAGTTGGAGGACTGCTGCGAAGCGAGGTTGCAACTAAATTGGGCCGACGTGGAGAGCGAAGCCCAAGATAGAAAAAGTTGGAACCTTTGATACGGTGCAGGGACCCCGACCCAACAGGATAAGGGGTAGAAGAAGAAAAAGAAGAAGGAATTTATAAATTACACCTGATGATGAGAGGGAATGCTCCCTTTTAACTCAATGTGAATGCATTACAAAGTACATAACTGCCGCTATAAACATCAAAAATAAAATAAATTACCTATTGCTATAATTATAGAGATCATATTCGTCCGTGACAACATTTTTTAGTAGGTTTACTAAATTGAAAGTAAAATTTATCTAAGTATATAGCATATCTAGGTGTACACACGTAAAAATTCTGGATTACATTACAATGGAAGTAATCAAATGCATCCTATTGTCTAGTCTGCCATATATAAAACTGTACTTACAATATATTTTTTTGTTGATGCCTAAAGTTTACATCGCGAACCCTCAAGATTCCGAAAAACACCATTTGGGAAACACTGATCTACATCAATTTGACTCCTGTAGTTTTCATTCCAAATGGACAGAGATAAGCAATAAAATAAACTGGAGTGTTGCGATGTACATTTTCTGGAAATGGGCTCAAAGGGTCGACGCGACCGAAGGGCTTTATAAACGTCCGGGTTAAATATTGATCGATGTAAATGGAAGGGTGAATGATTCATGAAGGCCCTCGTGTCAATATTTTCCTACTTGTCAAGTGGATATGATCAGGTAAGTAGATGTCAGTACGTCGATCAAACATTTCTACTGCGTATATCTAAGGCACAAAGCAATATTTTTACCGTTGTGAAAGGTGTGACATAATACAACATACCGACATATTTCAGTTTAATCATATAAATATTTGACATAACTACAATAAATGAATGTAAAGTACATAATATAATAGTAAAGAATAGCTGTATTATAGTAATACAGTTCATCATCAGGCCTCTCTGCGCAGTATTGATTGATAGAAATGGATTAAAATGGAACTGTTTTACATTTGTTTAATATCAATTTAATTTATACTCTTATGACTATTTTTTAATACAACAACAAAAATATACGTATTACCATTTGGTAGAACACACAATTTATGAAATAACTATCATTAAAAATCTAATTAATTAAATAACAATAATGGAAAAAATGGCATGAAATTCTTTTGGTCGAATATATCGACTGTCCCTACATATACTGTCGAATCTGCAAAAATTCTTTATCCATTTTACTTACTATCTTAAAACATTCTACATTTTTGGACAAAGTTAAAAAAATAATTTTCTTGTCAGACAAAGCATGTACTAAAGTAAAAGTAAACCATTTTTTAACATTATCCGAAAATATAAAGTAAATTGGATCGTTTAAAATAGTAAAACTAAAATCGATTTTTTGTAGAGTCGAAAGTATACGTTGGGACCGTCGATATTACATAAATAAAGACAATTTGACAATTCACTTAAAAACGAAAGGATTTTTAATATAACGGGACCTGGATACTTCAATATAAAGAGCGACAAATGGCATTTCGAGACGTGAAGAAACTGGAAGTGCAATAAGTTAATATACAACCAAACAAAATTTGAATACGCTATCGACTTAGTAGAAGATATTTAAATGGAAATGGGCAGCTTTGTAGTCAGAGAAAAATGAAAGACCGTTCAAGTAAGCCAGATATATCCGCGGATAACGTATACACAGACCGTATCAAAGTTATGCTGTTTTGACTCCATTCCATAATTGTTTGGCAGCAAGGTTCAATAGACAGAAAAATGAGCTGATGATGATATGTGGGGTATAAAAGCAAAGATAGCAATATCCAAAAAATGTTTTGAATGCAATTAATAAATTAGTAATCCTCGATGACTACAATTTTTTTTTTGATATTTATGGCTTTGCTTTTATACCTAACCCACATATAAAATAAAATTAATTGTTTCGTGCAGAGTGGAATATTAAATGTCAATTGAATTATATACACATTAAACCACCGATAAGATTTACAATCACATTCAATTCAAAGATATTTACAAACGAAAAAAATTACTAGAAAAGAAAATATTACATAGAAATGGATAAATATAAGAAACGGTGAGCAAGGTGAAGGTGAGAAGGAATTGTAAGTGGGTAGGTCTATACTCAAGTAATAGCGAATCCTAAAAACCAGAGCCTTAACTTAATAGTGTTACTGAGCAATTAACGTAAGTGCAAAGACCTGAGCTGGACCAACCTGATCCAAGTTTTCTTAACGAAGTTGAAATGTATTTAAGCGTACGGGATAATTCGGCCGCAGCTTCCTTAAACTATGCTAATCCAAACTTCGAATTAATCAGATAATGGTATCATCCCTGAAAAAGCATCAAGATGTTAGATAAATTATTCTGAATTCACACATTAATTAAGTTAGGTTAGGCGAGGTTAAAAGGTTCTTTACAGAATAATTAAACTATTTAAGACATTGAAATAAGAACAACAGTCGTACGACGATAACAAAAATAGTTTATTTTTCAACTTTGAGTTATTGAAATTATTTCATATTAAGAAATATTTATTGAGTACTACACATAAATGCTACCAGAATACCTAGGTTTTATAAATAAACAATATCGTGTTAAAAATACAATAAATGATTTCATTCCGAACATTTTTCCCATTCTAATGTTGAAAAATTGTTGAACATGAAAGTTACGCCATTTAAGCCCAGTTATAAAATTATCATCTCATATAAAACAAAGAATAATCTGATTGTAATAATCAAACTTAAATGAGAAATATAAAAGCAAAGGCGGTAATATTAAAAAAATATTTTAAAAAAAGTTTTGAATGCAGTGACCCAAAATTGATAATTAAGAATTTACTGAATTTGAAGTTTTATAGAAAATATAGCATTATTCCTTTAAACATTGGATCTATCCAGGTCTGATATTGCTCGGTAATCGTAAGTGCTAGAGATATTTGGCTGTTGGGTTTTACAGCAGGTTGGGAAGTGCAGTAGCAGTCGAAACATTTGTATCGAATAATTCAATATTATTTTTTAAAACCAGTTTCAAGGGATTTAATTGCGGGCGTTCAGTGACGTGACGAAAAGCCATATCTTTTATACTTAATATGCTATTCAAATGTACTCAGCGAGCACTATTTATTATCAAAATTATAAAGTTAATTATTTTACTCTCCGAATTGACGTGCGCTGGTGGTGACAACCAAATAAAAGCGATCTGAGCATAACGCCGATCAGTAGAGGGAATGTATTTGTAATAGATCTGAGGAACGTATGTCGCGACGCCAGAAAGAGACTGCATGACAGAGAGAGAGAAGGTATAAAAAGGCGCGCGAATGTCGAGTCGCTCTCTCTTTTACTACTATTGTTATTCAGACCGCATCTTACTGTACAGCCGTTTGTCTAAACCGTTATTGTCACCGAATAAATACTTACGAGAACAAAGTCTTTACTTGGTGCTTCCTCATCCCGAAACAAGAGTATTACATTTAACAATAGATTGCACGAGGGGTTTCCTTTTTAGCACGAGATCGCCTACCTGCTATACTCGCTTTAGGCCTATTTTCCCTACGTCAATGTTTCTAGAATATTCCATTACACAGTTTGTTAATTCACACTGTTTATGCTGTTTTCATTGCTTTGATCACTTTCTAGAAAAACTTATAGCCCGCTAGTAGGAACTTCTTTTTTTTGCTGTCGCTAGAATACACATGCAGGTCACCGGTAGTCCATAAAGTTCGAGATCCTTAATCACAAGAATCGTCAAAAAAAATAAGAAGAATAAATAGAAATTCAGATAAGGAGAGTGTGGCCGACATTATTATTTACCTTTTGAAACAAGCTATGGTATTTTTCAAAACGTAAAGAATATGGACAAAACGAAAGATATAAAGAGAGAGAACCTCTCTTAGTAATGAGAAATTAATTATACTATATCTTAAGAGAACTGGTTAAAATAAATGGGTTATTCCTACCCTGAAAGCCTTTTCCTGCAGCGGTCCGCAATTTTCCATATTTATGTAAGCAGGTCAAGAAAACGGTTAAACTTTTTGAGTAAAAGAGAGTATTTTATTGTATTAAACATATCAATGATTAGAAAATAATACTTTAAGTGAGAATTATTATTTGTACGGTTACGTTATAAAAATTGTTTGTAAAAGATGTGGAAAAACTGGGAAAAATAAAGGAACGTCCTTAAAACAAGGAAATGTATAATATGACAATTAATAGGCTTAAATGAAAAGTTAATAACTAACTTACCATCACGCCGTTTTCCCAGATGAGTAAGCAGAGAGGATAAAACGCCACATTCTTGTATCTCGGCATAACACTTTAACTCGGCTACATCCATACATCTTCTCATCTCTGCGGTTGTTGAAGCGCTAAACAGAGACATTCTTCAATATTTTTTTTATCTATTTCGATTATCGATCGATTTTGCCAGTTTTTTCTTTATTTTTATCTTTCGCGGATGCTTTTTGTCCCTGTTGCCATCAACTTCTTCATTTTTATGCAATTTTTTAAGTTTGCCAGTCCCAACATGCTATATTAAGTCAAAAATTATAGTAATCTTATGTCATAATGAAAAATCAACCTTCTCTGTATATTTACTTTAATATCATTTCATTTTTTAATAAAGTCTCTCTTCCGCTTGTTTGTACGCACAAAATCATACATTTATAAGTGGTATACATAGTTTATTTACATTATTATAAGTCAATACTGCGTGCGTATATTCAAAAATGTAAACGAATTGCGATGTTAGGTTATTTTTACAGTCGGTGCCTTCATATTGTCACGGAACTTGGCCGTGGAGACAAATAAAAACACTAAAACAATTTAAACTTTTATTTATTACGCATAAATAAATCGAAAATATTATAAATCGTTCAACGGCATAATTTTTTAAATTTTGTTATTTATTTTTTTTTGTTTATTTACATTTACATTATTTAATACAAGATACTAATAACTGCCACACTAGGTAAAAACCTGTTCTGTGGTAGTTATTCTCATATGGTATTTATGTAGTAGTAAAAAATGACAATTAAAGAATCTTAATATAAAATAAAATAAAAAGAAAAGAATATATACATACAAAATCAAGATAAGAATTTAAAGTAAATCATAGGAATACCTAAATCTAAGCGAAAAGAAAAGAAAAGAAAATACACATACAAAATTAAGATAAGAATTTAAGTACTTACAAAAATAAATATTATATTGTAGTATACTTTAAATTATATAAATAGTTTTTGCCAATTCAGAGGACAAGGGCGGATCACTTCTTCAGCATACCTTCTACCTGATATTTTTATAAACTTATCAATATGATGTTTAAAAGGTTTGTGTAGAGTTATTTCTTTAGTTTCATTAGGTAACTTGTTAAAAACAAGCGGGGCAGTGAAATTAAATTGTCTCTGCCCAAAAGACGTTTTCCTTTTAGGTACCTCGAAATTAATTGTATTTGCCAACCTCGTAACCCGTGTTTGTTGTGTACGATTAAAATTTAATTTGTCCTTGTGGAATTTTATGGAAGTATGGTTTTAAGGTATAATTGTCTCGGGTCAAGAACGTTAAATATTCCAAATTATCTAAAGGAAACATTCTCGATTTCTTGGTAAACACAAACTTAAGATTCTGAGAGGCTATGAAAACCTAAGAACATTCTTATTATAAATCTGAACACTGTTTTCAAATTTATAGTTACTTAATGTTTCTAGAATATTTAACACAATTATTATTACACTGTTCTTTAATTTGCACTGTTTCACGCAGTTTTTATTGCTTCGATCAATTTCTAGAAAACTTTCGCACGTAGAAAAACTAATTTACTATGGCTGGAATACTTGCTGGTCACACTATGCTGCGCCTCGTTGCTAATATCGCGTTGGTTAAACCTCACAAATGTCTGACCCCGCGTCGCGTAATGCTCTTGTATTTATAGGTAAATTATTTTAAGAGTTTACGATAATTGCATAGATATTTTGACAGATTTTTGAAATTTTCCAGAGATTACGAGAGATCCTGGACGATTCCAGAGTGTTGTTGTCAGTATAACCGAGTCATGTATTTCAAGAAGTTTTGACAGCTCGCAACTACTTAGATTTCTAACATCTCATGACAATGTATTAACAAAATAAAAGCACAAGCCACGTCGTGACTAGAGATTTCTATGGTTTTCAAAAAATAAAATATTTTTTTAAGTACAAAGCACACACAGAAGGTTTAGGTCACAATCCTCTAACAAAAAAAATGTGACCTCTTTCATAGAACACAAATCGAGTAGGATAGACCTAAAATTAAAACACGCACTCATCAAAATATCACAGAGGCTTATATTTTGTACAATGTTTTCCATATCATGAAATGATTGCATATTTATATTACTGCAGATATATATATTACGACGTGAAGTTCTGTTGCTCCCAACAGAACTCCTCGTCGCCACCAGTTTTGCTCAGTCGGAGAAGAATCGGACTCACCTTACTTCCACAATTTAAACTCAGGGTACTTCCGGTGTCGTGTATGCTGCACTTCAGCTGTCTCTCACTTTAACTTATTTTAAGTTGCAACAGTTCAATGACTAGGGTAATACAACGAAACATTATTTAGATGAAGGGGAATTTATTCAAATGAATTTTAAACAGAAATTAATAATGCCACAGAAGGTGACAATTTTTTTTATGAAGTGTTTTTGGGAATTTTGCACATTGAAACCCTTTTCTTTACAATAAATTGAGGTGAATATTTAATTTACCACGCCTCGACATCAGCGCTAGCGGCCGCGTCATACAAGGAAGGAAAAGACAGTGGAACTAAATACTTTTATACTACTGGCGGTGACGCAGCGCAGGTGTCGGTGCGTGGTATTCACATTCTGCAAATTAATGAACATCTGGGCAAAATTTCTATATCACATTTAAAACAATGAAGCTACAATAGTCTGGCACAAACACCGCTTCCGCACGTGCTTAGCAATGTTCCTTTTTTCTAAAACCGCTCGACCTGATGCACATGTTCTTGTATTTACGGAGTCAGATAACACGCAGCTCGCTCCAGGCGTGATGTGAAATTGATTATTAGAGAGAATTTGAATACCAGGCAAGTCGTGGTCTTTATTTTGCTGGCCTCGCATCTGAGGAGGATTGCTCCCTTAAGGGTCCAGAGAACAACCCCACCCCGAGGCTTTGGGCGGCCGATGCAGATGATTACCGGAACATCACCTCTGCAGCTGCCCCCCAGGCGTTGCAATGGATTCCCCTTTCACTCCATGCTGCGTCACCTGGCCATGGCGCGAAGCGCTCCCGTGGAAAAACCCTCTATTAAGACGAAAGACATTATAAACAACCAATCATGTAATTTCACATGTTATCTTTATGCCACTTCAAATTGCGTCTCTCGGAATGAGCTTACCTATAAACACGAGGGTTCACAGAAAGGTTCATATCTCGCATGCTGAAGTGTCACATTCCGAATGCGCCATTTTGTAATCTCGTCCCCGCCGTTTGCGACCGCTGTGAAACTATCCGCAGTAGACCAAAGACATTATTTTATTCCATAGAGTATTTGTGGTACCTACGCGGTCAGAAATCAATTTTTGGTGCAGATCGGTTTCGCGAAGAGGTGTGACGAACAAAGGTTGCTACGTCACAATATATATACTATAGATATATATTAGATATATAATATACCTACCCTTTTAATTGTTATAACACAACGGATTAAAATATAAGAAGGTACGTGCTTCATTTGCTGAATTAAATCTGGCAAATAATACCATTGCACGTTTTTAAGTACCTTCGTGTTGTTATAAAATTTGTACAACCAACACGCTTTAATTAACCTCCCTTAAATCAACAGCCTTCCCAGTCATATAACGGTGGTTATGTGCTAACGAAGAGATTAGCAGAGGAAAATCGATAGGTTACTGTTTCTAACCTGGTAATACATTTACGCTGGCTAACGTTTTTTTATATACTTTTATATACGAGTGTAGCATAAATATTATTGTTGTATCTTATTCAGGGATTTTATATTTTCATATATAAAAAAATAAAACCTTCAGACACTGGTTGCAAGAATCGGGTAAATTTGTGAGCATTTTTTTCTTTGTTCGATATTACCGGAGTAACGTTTAAGAGCATTATTGTACTATAAACTACTACAGTTCAATTCTATATTCAAATACTTGTAGTCGAGGGATGCGCGCGTTTTGCTGTT